>JAPYZL010078032.1:0-13090 GCA_030522825.1 Platygaster orseoliae
ATTCAAACAATCAAAATGGCTGAAATCATACATAGACCTCAACAGTGAAATGCGTAAAGCTGCCACCAACGAATTCAAGAAAAATTTGTTCAAATTAATAAACATTGCTGTGTACGGGAAAACTTTGGAGGACGGAGCCCCTTTGTTTAGCTGTTGTTGACTTGTGTTAGTTTAGGTTCCTACCTTACCGAGAGGCTCCGCCCGTGGTCACTACTAGAGTGACGCAGAAACCCCATAGCCTATCTACTGCGAGACCTTACGAAAACTTTTTTGATCAATGTTAAAAAAATGAAAACAACGAAAAAAACTTACCAATAGTAGTTCTAGAAAAATTGCGTAATTTTAAACAATTTACGAAATTTTCGAAAATTTTCTAAAACTCCAAATTTTCATTGAATTTTTACAATTATATAACATCTTTGTGCGAGGATAAATTTTTTATTTTGAAAAACTTTATAAAAGTATGAAAATTAAATACTCAAAAATACCACGCAAACATCATTTAATTTTATTCATTTGTAGTTTGACCGAACAAATAAAATTTTTCACAAATAACATTCCTCAAAGTTGTACTATATTCTAGATTGTTTTTAAAATTAAAAAAATTTTGGACCGTATCCGTATGATGAAACATTTTTTGATTAGAAAAAATGTAGTATATTACACGGTATCTCTAATTTTTCGGAATATAAAAACTATTCACGATGCACATAATTTTTTAACATTATCTGAAATTCCACAAATGATTCGAATTTCATAGAATTCACTACAATCTGCAGAATAATACTAATGCTTTTTCGTTTTATTAATATTTCAACAATAATAATCGAAAAAAATTTATTAAATTTTGTGTATAATAATTTTTTGTAATGTTTCAATTCTTTCGAGTTTTTTAAATTTATTCATAAAATTAAAAAAAAACATACTTTTTTCCAAAAAATACTATAATGATAACAATATACAAAATTTTGAACAATCTCTGTAATTCTTCAAATTACTTATAAAATTATCGACTATTCAGAAAATTTTTACAATTTTTCAATTTTTTCGAAATTTCTGCTAATGCTTTTAAATTTGCTTTATATTTTTACAATAATAATAAAAAAAAATTCATTAATATTTGTGTACAATAATTTTTCGTAATTTTTCGATACTTCTGAGTATTTGAAATTTTTTCATAAAATTAAAAAAAATCATACACTTTTCCAAAAAAAATGATGATCGTACTAATATACAAAACTTATGAACAATTTCCGTAATTTTCCGAATTGGTTATAAAATTATGGACTATGTAGAAAGTTTTCAGTTTCTCAATTTTTTCAAAATTTTTGCAAATGCTTATTCATTTTCTTTCTATTTTAACAACAAAAATTTGAAAAAATACATTTAGATTTGTGAATAACAATTTTTCGTAATTTTTAAATACTTCCAAATTTTTGGAATTGTTTTATAAAATTAGAAAAACCATAAACCTTTCAAAAAATATGAAAATGATAACAATACACAAACTTTATGAACAATCTCTGTATTTCTTTGAATTACTTATCGATTATTCAGAAAATTTTCATAGTTTTTCAATTTTTTCGAAATTTTTGCTAATGCTTTTTCATTTTCTTCATATTTTAACAATAATAATCGAAAAAAATTCATGTAGATTTGTGTATAATAATTTTTTGTAATTTTTCAATACTTTCAAGTTTTTCAAATTTTTTCAGAAATTTTAAAAAAACTATACACTTTTCCAAAAAATATAATAATGATAACAATATACAAAAATTATGAACAATCTCTGTAATTGTTCGGATGACTTACAAAATTATAGACTATTTACAAAATTTTCCCAGTTTTTTAATTTTTTTTAAGTTTCTGCTAATACTTTTTCATTTTCTTAATATTTCAACAACTAATAATAATCGAAAAATTTCATTTAAATTTGTGTATTCTAATTTTTCGTAATTCTTCAATAATTTCAAGTTTTTGAAATTTTTCCATAAATTAAAAAAAACCATACGCTTTTCCAAAAAAATATGATAATGATAACAATATACAAAACTTATAAACAATCTCTGTAATTCTTCAAATTACTTATAAAATTGTCGACCATTCAGCAATTGTCACAGTTTTTTTTTTTTTTTTTCAAAGTTTTGAACAAAATACAAACTTATCAAAGATAAGGTTGACATAAAAATCTTTGATCATCACGGTTTGGACATTGTAGTCTCCTACCAAAAAATTTTCTTGTAATTGACGGTCACGACCGGTAATTTACCTGTAAATTTACCGGTAAATTCTTCGCCTCACATCCCTGCATAATATGCAGCAAGCCACGCAAGTTCATGGACACCTTGGAACGCCAGTAAGGAACGGAAGCCAGGTCCCCTCGCGCCGCTCAGCACCCGGGCGTATGTCCAAGGCGTCATTTCTGCGCCCGAGGAACATTCCTAGCAACGCTAACAATCCAAGGCCACGAATCTCGCGAGCAGGAAAATCTCCCCGCGTACGCGCGAGATTTATGGGCTCCGCGTGAGCGTAGAAATGTCAAAGTGTCGCGCGTGCTCGCGTGTCAGACGCAAATATAGTAAGTATACGTCCCACCGAAAGGCAATGTTCGATCTGGCGACTTAAGAATTTCAGAGGGAACACCACAGTGAGATATCCGATTTTTGAAGTGAAACTTTTAAACCGGCGCCTGGGGGGGGGGGGGGGGGGGAAAAGCGTTATGGGTCCAGTGTAAAGTGACCCCTATATGTCTTATATCGAGGTTCCAGTGTAAAGTCACCCTATATTTGTCTTTTATCGAGGTTCCAGTGTAAAGTTGGACCTATATGTCTTATATCGTGGTTCCAGTGTAAAGTTTTTTTAAACGTGTCATTCAATCTCAAATAAGTCTCACACTCCCTGAATTTTTTAAAAAGTTTCACTTCTTGCGCAAGGTCTTAAGCTTGGTAGTTTTTTATCTATTTTTCAACAACGTTTTTCTCTACGACAAAAAAAAATTTGCCACAGACGAATGAACAGAGCATAGAAAGAGATTTTTCTTTATATGAACATTCAATCAAAATTGCTGTAAAAGATCTGTGATGCACTTTTGTTATTTGATTTGGGACTAGAAACATATTTATCTGTAAAAATCTAAATTATCCTTTCTCGAAATCGACTTTTCTTCAAAAGAATGTGCAATTGTGAAACATACACAAAAAAAGTTGCATTTAAATCGAGAATAACTGCAATTTTTGATTTCCTGGTGCTTTATTCTCATTACTTTCTTTTTGAAAGTTTCTTACTAAAAACCATTTTTGAGCACCTTTCACCGGAAGTTTCAAATTCGAATGCAATGTAACGCACAATTACCCCGAGACGCGGAACTGTCAATCAGATGGGAGGATTTGACAAGTATTGGCAGCCAACCGAACGGGGAACATTCGACTTCCTCGTTTTTCCGTTAACTTTTATAACTCTATTCTGTACAGCAGTAGAAAAAAAAATATTACAAAATACAGAAATATTACTTCTTCTTCATTCAGACAAATTTAAATTTCATTTCTACAAACGTTCCAAAATAAGCAAATCAAAAATTAAAACCTTACTGCAATACTCAGAAAAAAAATGAAATTAAATATCTGATTCAACTTACGCATATATTTCTCAATTTTATAAATAATGTTATCAGTTTATAAATAACATACAAACTATAACATTAAGTTTCTAAAACCGTAATGTCACCACATTTTATTTTTGTAACTTTCTTCCTTTCATTCAAACAAATTTCTTGGAGGATCACGAAAACGTTTACATTTACTTTTCATTTTCCTGGAAGTATTCTCATATCTTCACAACTCGTTTTCCGTTTTCAATGTAATTTTTCACAGAGAAATATGGTGATAAATAAAAATGTGCGTCTTGCAGTGGCAAGATGTTAATCAAGAGTAATTGCCCGCCTCACAAACCCACCGTCTTTTGCGAGTATAATACATTTACTGGGGCTCGCGATCGCTCGGTAATACCCAAAGTAGCAGCCGGTGCAAGAGCAATTACGCTCATTAAGCGGTATTTCATAAAGAGCATGATTATGAGTTATGAAAAAAGTCGGTGTATTGTATACAATGTGTATAATGGCGGGTCAAAGAAAAATTGGACCGACTGTTTAAGAGATTTCTCTGTACATGTAAGCAATTTACATGCTCTAAAAGGTTGGCTTTTTCGTCAGAAAATAATTACCAATTAAGGGCGCTCAGAGAAATTCTTCTCCTTTTTTAAGTAATATCATGCATGAAAACAGTTTGTTTTAAAAATAATAATGAATCATAGTTTTTTGAACCAACGTTGTGACAAAAATAAAATAAGTTCAAAAATCTCTGAAATACCTAGTTCATCCGGCACCAATGTAGAACAAGAATATCCCGAATCAATTTCAGAACTCTGGCTCGTGGTATTTCGAGTTCAATAACTCGTGGCGTGAAACCCGCAACGTCGTCTTCCGAGCTAATGGCGCTAAAAGCGTCTAAACTTTGACGCGTTTCCGCGAGGTGTAACCGTTTTGTTAAGGATGTCGCGAGGATCATTAATTACACAAAAAACGTTTAATTCGAACAATCAATTTTCGACTGAAACAGACATTGGATAAGATCAAAAAAATATTTTCAAAGCGATGCATTTTTCGGAATACAGTCAACGTGAAAATATGACGTGGTGAAAAAATTGTTAAAATAGTTTGTTTGCTAATTTTAATTGTAGTAATAAAAAATTAAATTATGCATTTAAATTTTTCAATGTCGAAACGTATTTGTTAAACGGTTCCCGGTCACTTTCCCGACAGTCCATTTTCCCGATAGACCATTATCCCAACAACCTTTTTCCCGACACCGAATTCCCGACAGTCACTTTTCCCGACAACGTTTTTCACGCTGCGCATTTGTGTTCAACCTGTTGATTTTTATATGAAGAATAGTTTTAGAGAACTCAAACTATCTAAAAAGTTCGTTTAAAGTAAGTAAGTAATGCTTTGTAAGTTTTACAAAACATAGATTTTTCGTTTAAAGAAAAATCAGATTTAATTTTATTCAACGAAAACATGCATTCATTTTTCAAAAGCTACCAAGCGGTATTTTTTATTTTTCCGAGTTCGGACTTTTAATTTTGACTCGTAACGTCACTGCGCGGACAATACTTCCACGCGCTTTCGAGCGCAAGTGTCGTTATTGCATCCAGACCCTCAACTATAAAATTTAAATCAATATTTATTATTTATAATGTTTAATGTATATCTTTAATTTCATATATATTTGATATATATTATATTTGAATTATGAAATATTTTATAATTAATTATGATTTTATTTCACGAACCTTTGTTATAAAAAGTTTATTGTATCGTTAATAGTATCTTAATAATATCTTAATTCAAAAATTGAGATCAATAAGCTTGTTTTTTTTTTGGTCAAATCGTAAATTTCACGAATATTTCCACTCAAATTTTCTCAAATTTTTTATGTCACTTGAAATCTCGGTTACATCGTGAATATTAGACCGAGTCAATCGAAACTTAAATCACTTCCAATTTCGATTTCCTTCTCAGTATATTTTGATTTTGTTACTTTTTTTGAAAATTACAAAATCAAATAAGAAGTATTGTCAGAGGTTATGAAACATACAAGGCTGAAAGAAAAATACTCGAAAACCTACAAAATTTGGCTTTCACGATCATTATTTACAAATAAAAATGTACACCGGAAATAAACTATTGTAAAAAAAAAAAGATTTTTGTCGGGATCATAGTCTGTCGGGAAAAAGGTTGTCGTGATAATGGTCTGTCGGGAAAAGGGTCTGTCGGGATTTTGCAGTCGGGAAAATGGACGGTAATCTTGTCAAACTATATATTGTTTTTTGTTTTTATATATTTATGAACTTATAGAATTAATATTACATTATTATTATTGACTCCAATTTTATTTGTGGTATTCTAGAGTATTTCTGAAAAATATGTATCAAATCAAATGCTGTGTGCAGTTTAAAATCAATATTGAAAAATTAAATCCACGTTTACCATTCCATGAAAAATAGCTTTTAATTCATTTGCGTCGATCGACTTTCGCAGAAAATGGATATACCCTGTAACTCGATTGTACAACGAGCAAACAAGTGAATTTTTTTGCATTTTTCATCGAGATAGCTCAAATTCTCCGCAACGTTAATGGATGTAACTGTTAAAACACTGATTCAACCACAGTTTGGAGAGCTCTCGTTAATAAAAAAAAATCCCTTCGTAACTGGAGATTTTTCATTTATATTATCAAACGCTTCTTGTTAATCGCGGAATTGTTTCAGGCATGGAAAGCCCGGCAATTCTCGGAAAAAATGAAGTCGATTATTTTGAACTATTACCAATCGAGGAGAAAGCAAAAAGGTATATCATAAAACATACATTTGGAACGTTTATTCATAATAGTGTAATCTCAATTTTTTCGATACCTTCATAATGTAAATTTAACGAATGTAAACTATGAATAACGTTTTTCATTAATGTTTAGTAACTTCGTTAAATAGTCTGTAAAATACTCTCGTTTTTGTTGTTGAATGTTCGTCGTTTCAAAATTTAATGATGCTTTACTGAAAATGAAAGGTAGTCTTCGTACTCTGATTATTAATATTGCGTTATGAAAAGTTATTTAATAATGAAATACAATACGCCATTACAGACTATTATTATGCAACAAAACACTTTTGCAACAAATAATTGTTATGATAATATGGAAAAAAAGGTTGAAACTCTCATATTTCACGTTATTAATTTTTCCATAACTATAACAGGTAAAATTATGTGTTAGAATGAAAATGAATAATTCAAATAGTTTGCTCTTTTTCGCAAATAATCCTTGAAAATTTTCGAGGTCAAAAAAATTTTGAAAATCTTGACCTTCGGAAAAAATACGTTTTTTTATAAATATAAGCGACGTTAATTCGCATTTGATAATTTTTAAGAACATGTTGTAATACATTACAACAATTTTGATTAAGAAATTTGTGACCTTCGAACTTCATTTCAGTGGATCAAATTCTCTGCCATTTTTTAAAAATATATTCCATGATTTTTCCATAAATAATTCAACCTTTTTGTATGTTAATTTTCAATAATTTTTTAATTTTTCTTAAATAATTTTTTATGCTTTTTCAAAACGGAAAAGCAAGCTGCTATTAATGTTGCGATTCGTATTAGCAGGAATAAAGTAACAGTCGTAGGCAAGGTTGTATGGCGAATAGAAATTAATTAATAATGCTCGAGCTTGAGCACTCGAGCTTGAGTTGCTCGAGCCGGAGTTACAGCAGCGGAGCAGGGCTAGTTAATGCCCACTAAATAATTATCTCCCTACTTAAGCAAAGATCTTTAATTCACGTACGCGTACCGTGATCGTTACTCACTACCTTACCTTGTGCAATTGCAAGCCTCCGCCAAACAGATTTCGCCGCATGAAATATTCAATGCAAAAGTGGGGCTCGCCGGACTCGCGAAAATTCATCAAGCAAATATTACCTTATTTCAGCTTTGATAATATTCACGCGAGAAAGGTACGAGCATTTGAAACCGGCCAAAGTAACTCGAAATGAGAATTCGAGCTTATTCTAAACTGGGCAAGAAGACATTCAAATTCAATTTTCCGTTGATTTTTCAAACAGTTTTCAATTGCGATCTACGGAATGAGACGGAGTGAGAATTCTGGAGTGTTGAAATTTTCAGAATTGAGAATGAAAGAGCAAGAAAAAGAAGGGGATTAGGAATGGCGAAAATGAAGAAATGAAAAATCAACGTAATATATCACAAAATTATTTTAATTTAAGTAATATGCATGTCATAGTTATCATCTTGTCATTTATGACATAATACTTTGGAAAAAAAAACTTTTTAACTATGTGGAATTGTAAAATTTAAAAGCTCAAAATCGCAATTTCTAATAACATAAAATTAACATTTTATCATGTACGTAAATTATATATATTTTTCAACGTTCTATTCTTTTCTTAAAAACCAGCTTTCTAATGCTGAAAAGAATTCTTTTAACAATGAGTAAAATTACTTTTCAGAAACAACAATCTTCATTCGTCGTTCTACTTTCTTAAATTTGTCAACGAAGAAAATAAAAATAGAGGGATTCAGGGATCACTGCCAGTACCAAAAGTCTCGCGTAATAGCGAGGAGCGACAGCAAAAGCTTAGCAATATTCTTGCTCCGATGCCTTCATCCGCCAAGAAAGCCACTCGCAATATACGGTTGCTATCTGTTCCCCAAATGAAATTTACCGACATTACTGTATCGAATTACTTCTTACAATCGACTGTGAAAAAGCGCTCTAATTTCCCGATCGACGATGCCCGTTTTCCATTAAGAAAACGCGCTTTTACCCATCCGACTTTGCCTCGTATAAATACACCAACGACCTGAACCGAGCGTGTAATTAAATACAAAAAACGTGAAACTTTTATTGACGTACGCTACGCAGGTTACCTCGTAAGGAATAATATGGAGCATAAAAAACGTGATCATCACGAAGAGCCTTTTTTATCTGATAGTTTTTAGAGAATGATTATTGGAAAATGTGGGAAAACAGCGGAAAGTGAGTAAGAAAATAATTAAAAAAAAAATCGAATTTATGTTTTGATTACGTAATAATATTTATTCAATTTATTTAATGTAATGGAAATTTTTGTGTGGGTAAATAGGAACTTTTCAGATTATACAAATTTTTTTTTACACTAATGTTTTTTTCATAATAAAATCCCACTCTATTTTTTGAGCTCTTAAGTGCAAAAAATATAATTTCTTTTTATAAATTAATTGTAAATTTATTTATTCCTTTTATCGATGATCAAAGTAATTATCTACAGATTTTAGAATATCACAAATATTGTAACATTTTTATAACTTTTTCAACAGAAAAATGTTAAATTTTGTAATTGGGTTATTCTGACATATTGTTCATAGATATTAACATAGATATTTTATACTGTTATAACATTATTTTTTATTTAAAATATTAATGGATACGAAATTCAAAAATGTTATCCAGAATACAATACAAACGATAAAATGTATCTAAAATGGGAAAAGTATAGCCAACTTTTGCAAAAGTATAAGAGAATATTTTTATGACTTGAAAATATATGCACTACTGCAATTTTTTTATTTTAACAATTTTGGCAGAATTTTATCAGTTTTATACGTCTTGGAATTTCAGAAAGCTCAGACAGTTTTTAAAAAAGTTTGTAACATTTCTAGGTTTTCAGTTAATGATAGTTTTTAATGTTGTTTCACAAATTATGTATTCTATTAATTTATAATAACTACAAAAGTTTTGGAAATAATTCATATATTAATTAACAGTTACTATTTAACATTTTTACTGTTTTCATATGTATACTGCTTATTTGAACAGGTTTTTAAAGAATGTTAACTGTTGTTAACAGTTTTTTTCACTTATTTGTTGGTTTGTGACCATTTTTTACATTTTAGCAATCAACAATTTACCATTTTAACAAGTTTAAACAATTATAAGTTTGAAAAAAATGCAATAATCATTATCAATATTTCCAAGAAGTTCAATAATTTAAAAAGTTTTCAGTATTGTAGGGGTTTTTCAATAGTTTTCATATGGCATAAACGAATGAGGACAGAAATAATTTTTTTTTTCATTTTTGTTTATATATTCCAAGATATCTAGAAATCCAGAAACTTTTAAAAATTTCATAGACATGCGTAATATTCTCAATACTTATTGGAAGTGAAACTTAAAAAAAAAAACAAAAAAAAAACAATTCTTATAGATTTTAAGGATATCTAACTAATGCGATCGGTTTAACTCGGTCCAGATATTTAGAACTTCCATGATTAGTTTTCTTTTCATTATGAAAGTTTTTCTGTTATGATCATCATACTGGTAACAAACTTGCCTTGCGATTTTATAAATTGTCTCTATTTAAAAACGGCTCTAAAAAAAATTCAGTAAAAATCCAAATATTTCACATTCTTAAACTTTTGACGAACATATTTAAGCGTGAGAATAATTTTGATTATTCAAAATGTCTTTTTTTTATATTCTCAAATATTTTTCAAATCTATTTCTAAATCTGTCCTCGTATGATTCATACCAAATCATACAATGTCTACAAATGAAAACAATAAAATTATATCTATTCACACATTTCCCCTCCAACTTGTAATGTAGAATAATTATGTTTTTAATGTTGTTATCTCAACACGAAAATATTCAATTGAAATAATTTACAACCTCAACACAATGTACAACATAAAAATATTGCATTTGATAAAAAAAAAAAACTTCTTTCTATCTATTTATACAAAAATGAATGTAACTGCAATTTTTCTTCGGAACAGGAGCAGTTGCGATAAGGTTTTTATTTATAGACTCCGGTCAATGTATTCTGGTCATCGTAAAATCGGCAACAACACCCGTAAATGTCACGTCATCTTTTGGGTTACCAGTCGTAAACTTTTGATCCTCTGGCGCATGAAGTATGAGAGAAAAGGGGTGAAGAGAGGTGGGGGGAGCGAGGAGGCTGGAAAAGCTCGTTCGACAAATTACATTTATGTAATTTCGTTCCGAGCTTTATAGACTTTTCCACTCGGCGAGTACGTTTCACAGCGATTACAGCGAATGGAGTGTTTTTTGTTGCTTTGAGGACTTTTGCGCCATTTTCCACGGCGTAAATTAATGAGATTGCGACTTTGGAAATGAAAAGTTTTAATGAAATAGTGAATTCTTTTCGGGTGCGTATTATTGCACGTGATTTGTGTTTTCGAAACTTTTGTAAAAGATCTATTTTATAATTAAATGAATGTGATATGCATATGCAACAATCTAACATACGATTGCAAAGTAATGAATTACATCGGTATAAATTTTTTTTAATTTTCTTAAAAGTTTTAACTTTGCTTGAAATCGTTACAAACTCGAAAATTCACTCCACCCACTGATATATTTGGTCGAAAAATAGAATAACCGATTCCTCAAAGTCAGTTGTTCCTTGGGATTCCAAGGCGTCTTAAGGAAGGGTAATAAATAAAAGCGGGGTGGGGGATATATACGTATAAAAGATAAATGTAAACGAAAGCAAGGGGCTGGGGTTCATTTAAAAATCGCAACGGGCGGGCGGAAAATATGAGGGGCCAAAGCAAGGAGCACATGCAGCTTTTGAACACGGCTATATAAAGCTTCGTCGACGGCAAACGAGGAAAGTATGGCGACGAAACGGTTTCTTTATGGACCAATAACGGCAGCTTGTGTCTTGTCGTTGTAAATTATTGTCCCCGGAAAACGTGTAAGCACTCGCGGGTATTAGATCACACGGAGAGGTTATCTAATGCAACATGACGTTCATTACCACCGTTACCGAAAAATAAAAGCGAGGAATTTTCCGGATTTCGAGTTCTGTATTTCATTTGCTTTATTGAAATCGTTTGTTTTATTAATAAGTCTTTAAATTGTGTGACTATGAGGAACACTTACGTAAGAAATAGAAATTTTTAGCATGATATCAATTGTGAACGAGTTTGTTAAGCACCGTATTTATTGGGCACTGGACGATTGTGCACATTTTTTAGAAATTCATTACTATAATTATGAAATTAGAAAATTATGGCATAACACTTTTAAATTCTGAAACTTATATTAAAAAATGATTTCTTTATCGTTTTGTTTACGAATCCATAAAAATGTGTACAATTGACCTATGCACAATTGACACCATCTCAAATTTTTAAACAAATTTTTAACTATTTTTGTTTTTTTATATAATTTCTAAAAAATTATGCAAATTTGGGTTGCATCCTTTTTTTCTTAGAATTTATTTATAGCTTTCCACAGTTTTCGAATCTTTCAAGATTTTATGGTTCCACTTGTTTTTTGTGAGTTTATAAATACATTAAAACATGTTTAAATATATTTCCGCGAAACAGTGTATTTTCATTAATTACTTTTTTAAGATAACCATGCTATTTTCAATTTCAATAATAACATGAAATTTTAATAGTATAAATAATTACATTGTTGTATTCCATTTCATTCAAAGTTTTCTTGATGATTTTTAGTTTTTCGCAGATTTATATTTTTATTCAAAGATTGATGCTTTTTTCAGTTACATATTCAAAGGTTTTTAATGAATTTATTGTTTGACATGTTGTTTTTGAAAGTCGTTGTAGTTGAATGGTTTTGTGTTATTTCTTGTGATTTTTGGTATGTCTTTTATTTATTTTTCGTTTTTTTACTTATTGACAATTGCATTTCTTCTTCAAGTTTGCTATATTGTATTTAGTGATTCGTAGTTTTTCGTAAATAACACTTATTTTTACCATCGTCAGACATTTTTGAAGTACAAATAGCTTTCTTTTATTTTAACATTATTCCTTTTTTCATGCTGTATTTCGAGGTTGTTTTTCATCAACATTTCTGAGACTAATTCAATGCATTTTGTAAGTCTAATTTTTTTCATTTTTCCTAAAATTTCACGGTTTCATCTCTTGTTTTTACTGTTTCATGTAGTGACATTTTTTTTCACACAAAGATTTTCGCAGTTTTTTACAATTTTCTTTTAATTTACTCTAGTAAATATTTCAATTGCATTTCAAAATTTTCTGCATTTTTTATTAGTTTCTTTTTGTTTTTGCACGTTTCATAGCATATTTTCTTAGAAAATTCATTACTTTCTGGTACTGCTAAGCCTCGAAATAATTGTGAAGTAGAAAAAATATTTTCCAAGTTTTCAAAGTAATAATAATATTCTATGTCTTTAAATTTATTGGTTGGTTTTGAAATTCAAAAATTCTGACAATAAAATTTAATGATTTTTTTTTCGTAGAAAACATTATTTATTGTAAAACTTCTAAATTACGATGAACATTATTATTCAAAATGATACGAACTTTTTGTAAAATAAAACTATATATTATAATGTCAGTAACGATTGGGGTACAAGTGTTCTAATTCTTGTGTTCCAATGACCATTTTTTCCAAAACGAAAATTTCCAATTTGGGTCATTTCCAACCCAGAATTTCCAATACCAATTATTTCCAAACCCAAAAAT
>JAPYZL010078051.1:0-15015 GCA_030522825.1 Platygaster orseoliae
TTTGTGCGATTTTTTGTCGGTTTTTGAGAGTGGCCGTCATTACCCCACCATTTTTCTGAATGACGAAAACCAACTTTTTTTAAAGATTCTAATTTTTTTTAGTTTTAATCAAAATTTTTTTAATCTGCCGATATACTCTGTTAGCATTTGAGTTACACTTGTTATCTTAACTTTCGTTTAATCAAAATTGTCAATTTTTGAATGTGTTTTGATGGTGAATGAAAACTATGCCGTCATTACCCCACTTTCCCCTACTCAAGTTTGAGATCTGAGAAATCTGATTGTTTGAAACTTCGAACTCGAATATCTTTTCTGATTTTGAGTTTTGCGAAAAGTGGCAAAGGGCTTTTCGACTCTGAAAAATATGAAGAAAATGTACGTAAATTTTAGTTCGCCGTTTTTATCCCCACTTATCAAAGGAGCACATTAATTGTTTAAATTTCAAACTTGAATAACTTTTTTGATTTTGAGTTTTGTAAACAGTGGCAAAAGACTTTTTGACTCGAAATTCAAAAAGGAATTTTGGATTTTTTTTTTTTTGATCGAGGTCTCTGGAACACGCTGTAGACATCGAAATTTTCTAACACATAGAATATTTTTAATTCTTGTATATAATTCAATCTAATTCGCAATTTCAGAAAAAATTTCATGTTTACTTCAATTATTATCTGCTGTAAATTGATATTTTATGTTTCAACAAATTTGTCATTCATATAACAATAACGTTATTAAAATAGTGTATTATGATATTGAATTACCATTAATGTGATTACAATATTTTACCTAATTATATAGCTTTATCATTCTGGAATAAATATAAAAAATAAAAAACGAATTTCTAATTTAAAAACTTAAGAATACAGCTATAGAAAAAATACAAACCAGGCTTGAACGTTTTTTTCGAAATAAATGAAAAACTATCTTTTAAAATATTATTGAATTTGAATAAATTTGTAAAATTGATAATTTACAATTATTTTATTTATTTTTATCATTTTTTCGTCATTTTTTGCATTATTTTCTTTTTCAAAAAACTTCAAAGACATAACACTGTGCAACAAAATTTAATTTCGAAAAAGTTGATGAGCTCTCATTAGCAAAAAACGATAGTACATGGTCCCAAATGCATATATATCGGAGCATTTTCAAAGGTTAGCTCTTGTTTACGAGTAATTAACTATTAAAAATTCTCAATTAAAAATTGGATAACTCTTTCAATTTTCATCTGATTTTAAAAACGAAAAAAGGAAAATCGCTCTTTGAAATTGGGGAACCTATTGCTGCTGAAAAATATGCGAAAAGTTGCATTTTTTTGAAAGTTTGCAAAAATTTTCGCAATGTTGCATTTTCGGAAAAAAGTAATTTATTCATTTTTATTAGAATTTTTATTAAAGTTTATTAAAAATATTTAAGTTTATAAAATTTTTATTAGAGCCATTAATTATCATTATTCCCGAAAATGCAACTTTGCAAAAATTTTTGCACACTTTCAAAAAATGCAAAAAATTTTTCAGAAAATTGCAAAAAACGCAACTTTTCGCAATTTTTTCAGCAGAACTAGGTTCCCGAATTTAAAAGAGCGATTTTCCTTTTTTCGTTTTTAAAATCGAATGAAAATTGAGGGAGTTATACGTTTTTAATTTAGAATTTTTAATAATTAGTTTCTCGTAAACAAGAGCTAACTTTTGAAAATGCTCCGACATATATGCGTTTGGAGCCATGTACTATCGATTTTTGCTAATGAGAGCTCATCAACTATTTCAAACTTAAATTTTGTTACACAGTGTCATTTTCATAATTTATTTTTAAATATGTTAATTTTTTAATCATGTACTTTAACCATGAAAACAGATTTTTATATTATTTAAATCACTAAAGTTTAGATTTTTTAAAATTATTTTTATGTATACTACTATTATTTTTGTTAATATTCCTTTAGTAGTAATAGATTTCGAAGGGTTATTTTATTTTATGGATTTCGAAGTAGATTGATATAATTCGTTACTCAAGAGCTCGAGATTATAAAAGATTTTAAGTATTTTTTTAATTTCGAGTATTTTTTCGATAAGAACTGAAGAAATGAAAATTTTGTATTGTCACATATTTTTTAAAAAATACAATACAGATGTCGAGTATTTCTTTTATTTCTAAAATTTTCGTATTTTACATTACTCATAAAACTTTGCAGTATATAATGGAAATTTTGTAAACTTTATGTATTTCTATGGATAAATCAATTGATTTTTGTAGTTTTCCCTAATCTGTTATCGAGAGTGGTGTGATTAATGACAGAAAAATCCACCATTCTTCTTTTTCTGGTGAAAAATTTCTTATTCATATTCTTTTATCTTGTGCTTAAGTATTTCGAGTCGTGCTCAAAGGCTGAAGCAAAAAGTAAATATGGAAAATCACATGAAGCATTAATAATGTTCAAGGCATTTTTAGTTCCTTTGTCAGAAGGATGCTTTGTAGTAAAGATAATTATCAAAACTTCCCTAGCGTGAAAAACCTAAAATGAATATAGTTACAGAGAAAAGGCTACACAATAACATTTTACTGATGCTAAATGAATTGAATTATTCAACTTTTTGCATCTGGTGTCTAGAAAACATTTTCATTTCACTAAAGCTCATGTATGATTTGTAGCAGGGAAATTAACCTCTTTTTCGCACTTTCACTTTATTATATTGAATTGAAAATAAAATTCAGAAATGTTTTGGATATATTTTAAGTAATTAAAATTCGTTGATACTTCGAGAAAATCGATATTAACAATTTCACGAGCAACATGAATGCAAATTCTTTAAAACATGAAGAACGTGTATATGTCATTTTCGAATACATCCAACAATTCGACCAACATTTTCTTGGAATCTTAATCAAGACCTTCAATCAACACTGTAGAAAGCGAATCTATTTTCAGATACTTTTGGCATGAAAGTGAATAACTCCAGGTCTACCCCAAGCAGAGTCGTCAGAAACATACTCAAATTGCCAAATTTCCCTTCCAATCTCATTTTTCATAACCGTCACAAGAAAGTGTTAGCTATTCTGTAGCGACGAAAGTTAATTTGTTCCGAACAAAAGTGACACAATTTCCACTGTTAACATGTACTGTTTTTTCATTGCAGTTACGAGATGTCGCAAAATTCGCACCTATTTCTAATCGTTGGCACCATTCTATGAAATGAGGAAAAATGTGCTCTGTTACTAGAAATAGCTATTCAAATTCATACGTTTCTCATTTTTCAAAAATTTGCTATACTTTGTTTGAAGTATAATTGTTTAAATTTTGCAGTAGAGAAGTTGAATATCTCTAATTTTATAGTAAAAATTTCACATCTTAAGCTCTGCCATATTTTACATTTTTTTATTATAAAAACATCAATGGCATATTGTTAAAAATTTCAGTTTATTTTTGTTTATTTTCCTTTAATAACAAAACTTCCTACACATTTTGAGTTTTATATCCGTCAGATATGAATTTTTGCTAATATATTTACGAAAAATTTTATATTTTTCAAAATATTCTACATTGTGCAACTGGCAAGATGACAGTGACGTCAAGCTTTCTTTTCCTTTTAACGTAACGCATCGTCAGCGAGTGAAGTCAATAACCGAAAGAGTCGAGATCTTTCTTCCTCGATATAACAGGAATTCGTAGTTTTCATTTTTCATTTATTTTATTTGCAACTCTTCATTTCATAATTTTTTGAAATTCTGAGATTCAAAATATTACCTCTCAATAAAAATTTTTTGCACAATACATTGAGTATTCTCATGCATGTATCAAAATTTGAAGAAAAATTCTCTGCAACGTCTGCAATTCAAAATTAATTCCAATCTTTAAAAATTTGTACAAATTTTTTTCAAGCTGCAGCAACATTTTTTAAACGTCCTTTGAATCAAAATAAATTCATTAATAACAGAAGTTCCTCGATATTTTCTACACTTTATTTCCGCAATAACGGAAGCACCCATTTTATTTTTAAAATTCGTCTTGATTTCGAAAATGAATTCCTTGCTCCAAGTCGGAAAAAGACTCAGAATCCCGTTCGCATGCCAAGAACTTTCTACTAGAAAATCACGTCAGAGCAGTGACGTGTTGGCAAGAAGTAAAAAAAACTTGTGAATTTTCCGTTGCCACAGAAAGGTGTCGGCAAATTCCTGGCTTTCGAGACGCGGAATTTTTACGAGACCCTGCAGAGACGTTTAAGTCATTGGGTTTGCCAAACAGTACGTCATTTTAAATGACCTACGAGCTCGATCGAGACGCACGAGGTCGAAAGATTAATGAAAAACCGAAATACAGAGTCGAAATTTAAACACAAACAACGATGTTTGAGTACATAAATCGCCTGCGAAGCAGAATGAAAAATTGCGACTATTGTAACGCATTTTTCCGAAGGGATCGTTTTGTGTATTTTGGCGAGCAAAATGGGATTTCTGAGAAAGTCCAAAATCATTTACAGTGACTTGAATAATTTACTTAAAAAAAAATAGTGAAATAAAAATTTTTTCATTTTACACTTCTTCATGTAGTTTTTGTAGGAGAATGCTCAATTTTTGCAGCATATTATGTACATGACATTTTTAAAAAATTTTACATATTTCTATTAAATTTATTATTATGTGATCTATATTACTGACAAGAAACTGCGGACCGCTTAAAAAAATTCACCAAGATTCCGTGAATTCCTCAAAATCGTGAAAATTCATGAAAAGCTTATAGAAATTTTCATGTTTTCGGTCAATTGTTGAATCTGTTGCAAAATTTAAAACCAAGAAAAATCATTTCATCAGAAAAAAATTTCTTTGCAAACTTTTAATATCAATTGTAGTAGGTGTCAATATTGCTATGATATTTTTTAAAACTGCAAATGCTTTTTAAACCCCTTGGAAACAAAATTTTGTTGATTTTTTTTGATTTGGAAAACAAGTTCAACTTGTCTATTGGTTCTTCAGTATAATTCAAAGTTTCCTAAAATATAAAAAAATTCTAAAAATGTTTTTTAAATTTTTTGGTGATCTCTAAATAGTACAGAAAATACTAAAAAATCGTTTTGTCATGAAAGTTTTCTCTAAAAACTTTGAACATCAAGTGTAATATGTGAAAATGTTGTTATAATATTTTCCTAAACCGTAAAGCATTCTAAAAAATTTGGAAAAAAAATTATAATTATTTTCTAAAATTTGAAAAATATGTGAAAATCGACTTCTGGTTGGTTCTTTAGTGTAATTCAAAGTTTCCTGGAATATATAAATATTCTACAAATGTTTTTAGAATTTTTTTTAATCTCTAAATAGTACAGAAAACGCTGATAAAACGTCCTAAATGCTTTTGCAATTCTCATGCATTCTCAGAAACAACAAAAATCATCAATAACGCAAAATGTGAATGCAACTAGATCAAGTCTTTTTTCGAATCATTACTATAATTTATGGAAAAAGCAGAAATTCAAGATCAAAATCCAAAAACGATTCAGAAATGATTAATGGCATCACTTCTTTTCTTTGAATTGTTAAATTGCATTTAAATATTTGAAAATGTGTTAAAGGATGTCTGTATGAAAAAAAATGTTAAAAAAAATTTACAAAAGAATACCAACAGTATCTCGAGTTCCCAAGCGGTTACCCATCCAAGTACTATCGTCGTCGAGACTCACTGTCGCTTGACTTCCGCGATCGGACGAGAGCGGGTAGTTCCAACAGGATATGACCGTTGGTATAAACGTAGATTTCTCACTTTGGAAAGAGCAAGCTGTAGCAAGGCATATATACTATACCTATATATTATGTGTATATAGGTGTAGTTTACGTGCTTTGCTACAGCTTGCCGTTTCCAAAGTGAGAAGCCTGGTATGAAGAAGTGCAAAAACTTTTTTCAAATTGTTTTAATTTAGAAAAATGGAAACAGCGAATATTTAAAAAAAATATATAATAGTTTTTCACGTTTTTCATGTTTTTCACACTATAACAAGAGTTCAGGTGAATTATCATTCTTTATTCATCGAAAAGTTTTTCTCTTGATTTAATTTTTTTTTCGTTTTGAATTGATCAATATAAACAGGGCTCACTGATGCAAAAAATTGACAAATAATTGAGTAAAATTAATCAATAATGTGTTTATTAGTGAAGTGTTTCAATTATGCATCAACTAGTAGAATAAATCAATGAGAAGTCTATCAGTGATGCATATCAAGAATTTGAAGTTTTCAGGTAGACTGAAAGAACGAGTTGATCAGTAGAATACGTCAATAAATAGTTAGCCAGCTGAATTTTTCAATAAGGGAGCTTCCATAAATGATGTCACGGCCTTGGGGGCGGGGGTCAGCCTATTTGTGACAGTTTGTGACAGATGGGGAGTGGGGGTTTTCAAAAATGTGATGTCACATTTGTGGCAAAAATTTTTTTTTGTGAAATTTAACGTTGCTGCGGGAAAAACTGTGAGTGATGATTTGTATTTCGATTAAAAAATATTGAACATTTTATATCTATTTTCCATGTGACTGAAAATTGATGTGAACATTCAATAAATTGTAAAAAATAAAACTGACCAGGCTAGACCAACTGACTAGATCAATTGAGTTTCCAATTTTTTTTAAAATTTTGCAATTTATTAGCATTTGCGAGCATTTACATTTAAAAAATAAAAATTCGTTGGTATTATTAGTACTTTTTACTTCGATGTATTTATATGATGATAATCATAATTAAATAATAATGATAGTAATAAGAAGGTTTAAAAAATAATAAAATATAATGCGCTTCTGAATTTTTCAATTTCGCAATTTTTGAAAATTCCAAAAATTGAAATCATCGACAATCAAAATAAACGAATGAAATTTTAAAACACATTTATAATAATTTATTGAATAAATAAAATTAACAAATTATTAAATTCTGAATAAATTAAACTTTTCCAGAATTGAAAATTTTTTTAATGATAAAAATACAAATTTTTATATTGTTAATTAAAATAAACAAACTTTTTATATTGTGAAAATTATGAATATAATGCCTTACAAATCACGTTGTTGAAAATAAATAATTTTTAGCTTTACATTTAAAATTCAAGATTGTGACACACTGTGACAGAGGGGTGGAGGGGGTCGAAAAAATGCCAAAAAACCGTGACATTATTTATGGAAGCTCCCTAACGAGTCTGTCAGTAAAATAGATCAATGGTGAGTGTAAATCAGTGATTCGTACAAACAGGGCTATTAAATAGCCCTGTTTAAATTTAAAAATACTTTTCCAAATATCAAATATTTTTTTACATATTTCGGCCTCTTCTTCAATAGAACATATTGAAGCTATTTGCGATTTGTCGCACATATATATTTCAACCAATTTGGCGAGAAAAAAATTATTTCTAAACTGTGACGGCGGTTTTTTTGTTGCACTGTCAAAAATGTCATTAATTTTAAATAATAAGTACTTAATAAGTACTTTCTTTTTAGAATCTCCGTAAACTAAATTAGGAAACTGTCATAGATAAACATGTCTATAAAAATTTATTAACTCATATGTACATTCAGAAGAAAGTATTTTGAAATGCTAAATCAGCCTTTTGAATCTTTAAAGTTATACATCTTACTAAGTTACAAGTACATTACATTTAATAAACTTTAAGCGTTAATCCCAGAACAAGTACAGAATTGAAGTTAATCTTATTATTTATTAATGATTTTTGAAACACCTCTGTTCATAATCTTCAAAACAGTTTTTACAAGGCTGTGAATTCTTCATAAATATTTTATGTAGTTTTTATATAATATATCTTTTGTAACATGACTTTATTAAATAATTATAAAGTTACTTTGAGAAACACTGTTCAAGAGGCTAAATAAAAAAAAGGAAGTTGTTTAAGAAAATTTTTGTATCATCAATTAATAATTATGTTCTACAAATGTTTTTAAAAATTTTAGTTATCTCAAAGTAGTACAGAAAACACTGAAAAAATCGTTTTTGCACGAAAAATTTTCTTTAAAAACTTTGAACATCAAATGTGGTAGGTGAAAAAGTTTCTATATCTTTCAGAACCGTAAAGCATTTCAAAAAATTTTGTTTCTTTTCGAAATTTTGAAAATACGTGAAAATCGTCTACTGGTTCTTCAGCATAATTCAAAGCTTCCTGAAATATTAAAATGTTCCACAAATCTTTTTAAAAATTTCCGTTTTCTATAAATAGTACAGGAAACACTGAAAAAACGTTCTCAATACTTTTGTAATTCTTAAAACGACAAAAATCATCTGGAACGCAAACTGTAAATGAAATTCATTCAAGTCTTTTTTAAAATCATTACTATAATTTATAGAAAAAGCAGAAATTGAAGACCAAAATCAAAAACGATTCAAAAATCTCAAAAATCTCTAAAACTATCATATATCTAAACTTTATTTTGTCTACGAATATGACATCCATTTCGTATTCATCTATATGCAGTGAGCTGAGTTACAGTTGTCAAAACACTTTTTAACTAATGTACTAAGATATATATCATAAAACGAATAGTTCGAGAAACTATACATGCACCCGAAATACAGTCGCGAGCATTTATTTACGAAGCTGCAGAATCGTAAGTCTCAGAGGATTTAGGAGTTGGCAAATGCAACGGGATGTAACAACGTTAAACCATGATGAATATGCAACTTTTTTTCAGGACTTTGCTTTCAGCACTGCACGAGACTTTTTTTCCTAAACTCATCTTCCACGATATTGCCAGAGCTTTTTGTCTCTTCCCACAAAGAGGAAATTATTAGAACACCCAAAATAAATCTGCATTGTTTCCTTCATGTTTCATAAGTTGAGCTCACTTGAAAGTTACTCTTTTTTGTGTGTGAAATGAGACGAAGAGCTTGTAATAAAAATATATTTTTTTTCGAATAATTTATTATTGGGTGGATAATCTGTGTATCGTGAAAATCTTTTTTAATGTAACTGAAATCATATAAATTGTATAAAATGGAAATAAAATTTTGATACTTACATTTTCAATATAATTAAATAATTATCGAATGAAAAATTAAACAGGATTCACTTAATTTTTAAGCTTCAGTAATTGATTTCCAGAACTTGTAATTTTTATTTTTTTAATAAAGGCTTTACGAAAATGAGAGATTAGAATAATAAATGGAATCAATAGCAATAAAAATGTCAGATATCATACAATATTTCAAAAAATTAGAGAAAAGAATATTTTTCTTCGGTTTCCATCGGCAGGTAGAAAACCTAGTTCTGGAAAATCGATTTATTCTACCCAATAACATAACTGAAAACTCTGGCACAGGTGGCATCACTTGGCAGCCAGTTATTTCTGTTTCGCAAGCTCATCGACCCTTGTCGAACAGAAACTTTTACGAGCTTTTCCTAGATGGAGTTCAAGCTTCAGAATTTTCAAAAAACAAAACATCATAGTTTACAAAAACTGGCCTGGCTAAAAATCATCCTCATGGAACTATTCTTCAAAACTCTACAACTTGAAAGGTTTCAAAATAAGAGACAGATTTGTATCGAGCCCTAATTTTTCCAAAAAATCAAATATATTCAATGTCGTGCAACAATCTTCCAAATTCGTAAAATTTTTGCAAACTTTTTTTCCAATCTCCCACTTCCAGTTTTTAAAAAATCCGGCTGAATTAAGGCACGCAAGATAAAAATACTGAGTTGAACGAACCGAAAAAGCAATTAAGCAACCACAAAGAAAAATTGCTTCTTTTTCTTCGCGAAACTCGAAATTTTTGGCAAAGTAAAATCCCAAAGTTCAGTCACACTTATAATCCATTGTTTCTCATTCTTTTTGTTACTACGAGGACAAAGATATTTCACAAGTGTCGGTCGTTGTTGACTCGAACTCACTATTCCGTTTGATAAACATGTCGGCGAGGGACGAATATGAATTTCGAGTGGTGTCAATGGCTCGCGGGATTGGCAACATGAGGAAATATCGATTTATCATTACAAATTAGTGCGATTATCATGGCATGATGAAAATTTTCCACGTCTTAAGTACCGAACTACATGAGCTTTTCGAGCTTTGCCAAGACGGAATTAGCTTCGTTGTCATTTAATAATAACGTATCGACTCCTCCCGGTTTTTAGCTCACTTTACGAGCTTTTTCCATTTTTGCGTATTATTTCCAATTTTGCACAGAGAATAACTCGAAAATAAGAAAATATTTATAAAGTATGTCGGAAATTAATGCAAATTTAAATGAAGTATGATTTCATGTTTCAGCTACTTCCGCCCATTTGATTGATGAAAAAACATGACAGGAACATGAGCACTAATTTCAATGTCAAACTTGTTTAAATTCTATTCTGTTGAATGGCACATGTCAGTTATTTGGATTTGTGTATGACACTGGGAAAAGCAAGAAATAAAAAACAAACGAAAAAACTGAAATTTTAATAAAACTCGATTTGTTTTCCATTATTTAAATTAAACTAGCCACAACATTCAAACCAAAATGAACAACTGAGCTTTTTGAGTCCCAGGTGAATTAACCAAAGGGAATTTCATGAAACGAAGTGAAGTTTCCAAGTTATACGCAACAAATAGGAAACGCCCTATACCGCGGTGCAAAATCAATTCCTGAATCTGTCCACAAGTCGTACGGAAAAGCCATTAGCGTTTGTGGGAAGTTTAGGCAAGTAGTCG
Organism: Platygaster orseoliae; assembly: GCA_030522825.1. Taxonomy (NCBI): domain Eukaryota; kingdom Metazoa; phylum Arthropoda; class Insecta; order Hymenoptera; family Platygastridae; genus Platygaster; species Platygaster orseoliae. The sequence goes on from JAPYZL010078051.1 coordinate 10,665, forward strand.
AAACCTTCATAACGCCTGCCGCCGACGTAAAATCGCCCCCGTGTCTTTCGTTCCAGCTGTTCGGTGCGTTTTAAGCGATTTCAACCGATGACGCTTTCAATCTCGAGCGCGAACATTTCTCTCGCTCGTTTTACAATGTCCCATTTTCATCCGAGAAGATATTTATTCCCGATCGAATGATGAAAACTTTATATAAAGCTTAAATTTATTAACAATCGATAATTTGATTGGGAAAAGGGGGTTTCAAATAATGAGCATCTATACATGCTCTTCATCGCGGTTTACTGTATACTCTTTATTGAGGTTTTACTGTAAAGTAGGGCCAATGTTCAGCCAATACAGGCCCAATAGGATCCACAATCAACATACATAAGAAGTCAAACAAAGTGAAACTTCTAAGTCCTACCACAGTAGGACTCACCAATAACATACATAAAAAGTCTCACATAGTAAGACTTCTAATGTCTGACCATAGTAAGATCTACAATCAATATACATAAGATGTCTCACAAAGTGAAGCTTCTAATTTCTTACAATAGTAAGATTCACCGTTAACATATATGTAAAGTTTTACAAAGTGAAACTTCGAATCTCCTACCATAGTAGGATCCACAATCAACATACATAAGAAGTCAAACAAAGTGAAACTTCTAATGGATTGGGGTACATTTTTCCGTATTTATATTTTCGCTGGACATTTTTCCGTATTCATTTTTCCGAAAACATGATTTCCGCATGACCTTTTCTCCGCACGGACATTTTTTATGTATTTAACAAATATGAAAATGAATTATAATAGATTAAAATTTTTTATTTTCGAGTTACCATGACAATTAGTGATCGCCGCATTTATTAAGTTCTTGTATGATTTTTTATTATATTCGAAAATAAATATTCATTTTGGAAATGATCTTCAAGATTTCCGGTCTTCAAAAAGATTTTTCAAAAAAGCAGCATCTTCCGTAATTCTTTGCTATATGTATTATACGATTCAACCATTTTTTTTTTTTTTTTTTTTTTTTTTTTTTTTTTTTTTTTATTTTTTTTTTATTTTTTTCTGATTTTTTCAGAATTTTGTACATACATAGATATTCAGTTCTAAATAATTTCTATACTCTATAGGTTTTTCGTTGTTTCTGGTGTAAAGGAAATACTTTTTATGAATTTTTTTTTAGAAAAGACCTCTAACTCCCATTTTTTCTTTTAAATAATTTTTCTTTAAATTCTCTTCTTTTTTATTTATTTAAAATTTTTTTATTTTACCACAAAAAATGTTATATTTCAGATGTCATCAATAATCAATTATTATTTATCAATAATTTATTTTTAAAAAATTGTATCACCGTTTATTTTATCACGTAAAAAGGGTGGGGTCATCTTATCCCAAATTTTTTCATCCTAAATTTTTTGTGTGGGGTCATCTGGTCCCAAATTTTTTCATCCCAAATTTTTTTGGGGAATATTGAATGGAAAACATTTAGGGTAAAAAAATTTGGGACTAGATGACCCCACCCATAAATATGTGACGCGCTTCGAAGAAAGGGACATAAGAGGCATTTTATGTTAGAGTCATTTTCTTTTTGAAAATAAGCAGATAAAAGCCCTTATGTTAGATGCCTCTTAGGTCCCTTTCTTCGTGGCGGATCACATATGATATATTTCTCCTGTCTTCATCATTAAATTTTTAAAATACAGCTTACTAATTTTCTTCTTTACTTCCATTCAGCTTCTTTATTATGTTTTTATTTATTGTAATTTTTTAATATTGTCATTAGTTAAAGAATTGATCAATTGGGATTTTTTTTGATATAGAGAGATTCGTTTATTTTAAATTTGGAAAAGAAGAAAAAAAATCATATTTTGGTTTAGTGACAGATAGTGAATTCGAAATTTTGGTTTAAATACAGAATTTAAACAAAAACATTGAACTTATAAGAGGAAAGAACATGAAAAATGATTGGTGAAATTTCAAAAGAAGATGCTATTGATCTGTTATAGAAATAAATATGTTTTGGTGATTTCAAAATCAATATTATTTACTTTTAAATTTTGTGTTTTGAAAAAATGTGTGGATGGAATATTCAAGATTACTAAACAAGAAGAGAAAAAAAATACAAGTTTTGGAAGAATAAATAAGTAAATTTTTAATGTGTACAAGGAAATTTTATAGATAATTTATTTAAAGTAATTAAAAAGTAAAAAAAAAATTAAAGTATGTAAAAAGTTTATACAAAAAAATAATAATTCGCATTGTATAATAGATTTGCAATGATGTTTGTAATGGAAATATAATGAGATTTTAATAGAACGAAGGTTTTTTTTATTTGCTAAAATTTGCGAAAGCTTGTACATGCGAAAAAATAAATGCTGAAAAGTGTCTGGATACCCTTCTAATGCCTTAGCACAGTAAAATCCACAATCAACATACATAAAAAGTCTCACAAAGTAAAACTTCTAAGCCCTACCACAGTAAAACCCACAATCAACATACATACGAAGTTTCACTAAATGAAACTTCGTAAGTCCTACCATAGTAGGATCCACAATCAACATACATAATAAGTCTCACAAATTGAAACTTCTAATGTCTTACCACAGTAAGATCCACAATCAACAAACATAAGAAGTCTCACAAAGTAAAGCTTCTAATCTTCTAACATAGTGGGATCCATCATTAACATACATGAGACGATGAAAATTGTTCCTTTAATTACTCATTGTCAGTTGAATATTTAAATTCGTTGAATAAACTGCCCTCGTCTCCCCATCGATTAGAATTGCAAAAAAATACTGTAATCATGCTTATTAAAAATGTGATTATAAAATATGTTCTTTAAACTGAAACTCTTATCACTATGAATTATAACCTTTATCAGACGAAATTTATGTGAATTGAATTATTTTCATCTTAAATTTTATAACAATAATTGAGAATTTGATTAGGAAAAAGTAACTTCGGATAATGAGCATCCATACATATGCAATACGTGCATGTATATAAACATTATATTATTTATTAAATATGACTTATTACACTAAGCAACAAAATTTAAGTTTGAAAAATTTGATGAGCTCTTATTAGCAAAAATCGATAGTACATGGCCCCAGACGCATATAATATGTCGGAGCATTTTCAAAAGTTAGCTCTTGTTTATGAGAAACTAATTATTAAAACTTTTAAATTAAAAATCGTACAACTCCTTCAATTTTCATTCGATTTTAAAAACGAAAAAAGGAAAATCGCTATTTAAAATTGGGGAACCTATTTCTGCTGAAAAATTTGCGGAAAGTTGCATTTTATTGCAATTTTTTGGAAAAATTTCTGCATTTTTTTGTAAGTTTATAAAAATTTTCGCAAAGTTGTATTTTCGAAAATAATAATAATTAATGAATTCAATAAAAATTTTGTAAACATTTATATTATATAAACTTGAATATTTTAAATAAACTTGAGTACAAATTTTAACAAAAATGAATAATTAATTACTTTTTCCCAAAAATGCAGCTTTGCGAAAATTGTTGCAATTTATCAAAAAATGCAAAAAATTGCAAAAAAATGCAACTTTTCGCAAATTTTTCAACAGAAATGGGTTCCTCAATTTAAAATAACGATATTCCTTTTTTCGTTTTTGAAATCGAATGAAAATTGAAGAACTTATAGGATTTTTAGATTAAAATTTTTAATAATTAATTACTCGTAAGCAAGAGCTAACTTTTGAAAATGCTCTGACATATATACGTTTGGGGCCATGCACTATCGATTTTGCTTATGAGAGCTCATCAACTTTTTCAAACTTAAATTTTGTTACACAGTGTTATAATACAGTATATAATATTATGGATTATATTATTATTTATTACGTGCTATATATTCGACATGACCACACTGAAAAAAGTGCTTTGTTACTCTGACAAAAAGATGAATTTTGGATTGGGAAATTACAGATGCATTTTACATTTAAAGTTTTTAAAAAGAAACGTCTCTCATATTGAACATGAGTTATATTAAATTTTACTTTCGTCCATTTCAGAGCATTTTTTAAAATATCAATTAAAGAATTACTGTGAAATATTAAATACACACTTCCGGTAATGTGAAAAAAGTTTTATTCTCTTATTTATCAATCATTAAAATTATAAAAAATTATTTTTATTTTTTAGTCACTATTTTTTAATTTTGATTTCCAATATTTCTGGTACTTTTCATTTTTTTAAGTATTAATAGAACTTAGAGAATGTCCTAAGTTTTACAATGTTATCAGGTTGTCGGAAAAGTTCGTAGAGAAATCGATAGACATTTTATTGTTTTTATTTTCTTTATTAAAGTTTATTTTCAATTTACAATATAATC
>JAPYZL010078059.1:0-11527 GCA_030522825.1 Platygaster orseoliae
TAAAAATTTGAAAAATTCACATAAAATAACTGAAAATGTATGTTCAAGTTCCAAAAATATTTATAAAAATTTCTGTACATCAACATGTACAGAAAATGTTGTTGTAATGGCTGTATATTTATAACCATTTTATTATTTTGCTTTTATTACTAATTTTTTATACTTAATTTTTATAGTAATTTATAATTATTGTCTGATATATATCCAAAGTATGTGTATCAAATTCTTTCAATTCATCATTAAACCATTTTAACTGTATATTGTCATAACATAGTATAATGGTTATACGGATATAACCATTATAACTGTATTTTCAATAAAATTCGATATTTAATATTAGTACCGGGCATCACAGAAACTTATCCTTTTTTTTAATTTTCATTTTTGATGTAATTAATTTTAAAACAAAAAAATTGATCTAATATTTCATTGAAAAGTCTGTAATATTTAAAATTATTTTGATAATGTATATGAAATTATTTTTGAAGAGCATCTGTTATATTTAGAATTATTCTGGTAATGTAATTATCAGTAATAATTACATTATTCCCCCTTTCTTCTGACATCAATAATAAAGCATTATTAAATATGGAAAAAAGTTCTAAATGTTGAAATATTTCTGAATACTTAAAATAAGGTATTCCGAATATCCAAATAATTATTGAAATCACTAGGTTAGAAAATACAAGTATTCACTATTCAAGTATTATATTACTAATAATTGTGTCGATTACATTACCGTATTCTTTTTAAGAAAATAATAACAAATTATTTTACATTTAATTATACCTCAAATTTAGATCAACGATATCCTATTCAAAGATTAATATTTTACATGTGGAAAATTTAAAAAAGATTAATATATCTATCATTTTCAAAATTATCAACTGCCCAATCAATGAATTCTTATTTTTTTTTAAAAATAAAATTAGTAAGGTTAGATGATATTTAAAAATAAAATGAGAAATTTACGGGGTTGGCGCACTCTGCGCGCAGGGGGCGTAACCCACTAGTATACACACACACACGCGCGCGCGCGCGCGCGAAATAATATATATAGATATATAATTTTAAGTCATGGACCCCCCCCCCTCCCTTACGAAATCCTGGATCCTTGGCACCGAAGAAATATGGCACGTAGGTTGGCACAGTCAAGAATTTGGTTTCATAATCCAGCTAAAATTAATCAAGCCTCAAAATTTTTTATTTTTATCACCTATATATTTGCCTTAAAGGTTTTTCTGAAAAGAAAGGATGAATATAAGTGAAAAAAGTGGAAAAAAACAAAATGAAATTGAAGTAAAGTAAATAATATGCAAGTAATTTATTGGTTTTTGTCAAAGAAATCGTCATCTATGGTCATCATCTATTAAAATACTATTATCAATGTATCTTTCGCCATCAGACAACCAGAATTTTCTTTTCATAAGATAATAATGCAGTTTTTTCGAAAAATTTTACAGAGACTCCTTCTAAGTACTAGGTATACTGATTATTTTTGAAGAGAATTTAGCATATTTATAATCGCCAAAACATTAAAAGATTGTTGATAGGCCACAGCGATATATTTTAACGTGTAAAAACTCTTGCACTAGCTGTTGCCCCTTCCCACGCATATAAATGTTACACATCAAAAATCTAACATTTATAAACAAAAAAAAGAACTTCTGATGCTATTCTAATGCCATTTTTAACGTGAAAAGTCATTATATATGATAAATTTAATTTTACCCATTCAAAAGAGGCAGTGTCTAAAAATTTCACAATGTCTCAACCTACGTACCTAAATGTGTCCCAACCTACGTGCATCGATGCGATTTCGGAATGACGCATATTTTTGTTACCAGGGCCGGATATAATGAGGGGCCAGGGGGGCTGGCTAGTGGCTTCGGGCTTCCACCAATTGGGGGCCCCCACCAGCAGTGATAAAAATTCTCGAAGGTGAAAGGAATCTCTAATCTCTAAAAAAAAAAAAAAAAAACAACATCGTCAGTTTTTTAACAACAATTGTTTTCTGATTTAAAAAAGTGGTGACTTTTTATTTTTAGCTATTTATTTTCGAAAATGAGGTGGTATTTTTCCTACTGCCCCGGGACGGCACTTTGGCCAAATCCAGCCCTGTTTATCTTTTATATTTCAATTAAAAAAAAAGCATCCACCATTCTCTCGCCCCGGGCCTCCACAAACCTTAATCCGGCCCTGTTTGTCAGAATGATTTCGCATGTTCAAAATTTCACCAGAATATTTATGTTGAAGGGAAACTGTAGTGAAAATATCATATTTACATTCTTTTTACGCAAAACACTTTTCGTTTTTTACGTCTGAACATGATTCTGGCTTTACTTTTTTCGAGAGATTCCTGGCAACGCGCTGTATAAAATACAGGAAGGTAGAATAATCGCCCTTCTCTTTTATAAAATGTTTTGATTAATGACATTACTGCCTGAAAGCATAAATATTTGAGCCACGAATGAAATGAAGTTAAAATATTAAGCTGTCCCATCCTACGTGCCGTCCCAACCTGTGCACCTCTGTGCACCTCTGTTCACCTCATATTTAATGCTATATCTTGAAAGTAGGCAATGAAGTGATAGAAGAAAACTGAATGTCACTTGATAATGATCATTTTTAAAATTCTACACTTTCTGGCTATTATTTCTAGATGTCCTAAAATATTCAGGAATTTTAATTAATTATGATAATGATTCTAAAATGTATTATAATTATTAAGTATACAATAACATATTTTGTGATTATATGTATGTGTTTAAAATTTTCACCTGTCTAGAAATTAACTCGTCATGATGTCAATGCAAAAAGAATTCAGTAACATTAGTAGAGTTTTGTATTTCTTAAGCTTCAAGAATCATATATTTTACAGTATCCAACGAAAAGTCAGCATATCATAAGAAATTCAAGGATTTTTGTATACATTGGTAAATTGTGAGGAACATGTCTGAATACATATTTTCGTCTACAAAAATACATAAATAACAAAGAAAAGGTTCAATCTTCCCTTACGGAAAAAACACCGAAGATTTTCAGTGTTTTACACCGAATTCGTTCATTCGTGGTTTCATACCACTTCATTAGTGGTTTACCAATGCTTACCAAGTAAAAAAATGACCAAAAATGTAAACGAAAACATTATGATGTGAAATATTTATACTTTCATTGCAGCAGTTTTTTCTGCGCGATTTCTTTTTCTTCCTTGAGAATTCTGAATCCTTCAAATTTTTTTCATTAGACGTAAACTTTGAAATTTGTTTATGAGAGTCATGTAGCCATTGTATTAATTCGGGTGTTTCCTGAATTTAAATCGAAACCTTTATCTGCAGATCGTTTTATTCCGACGCACTGTAGAGTTCAATCTTCATGCTCCTCATCTAGAATTTTTTTTATAAGAAGTATCTAAAAATTTGGTGTAGGCTTGCTAAAAAGGTAAAGAGACTGATCGAAAATTTCATTCAAAATGAATGAACAGTGTTGAAAAATTGACGCTAATAAGGCCAACTTTCGGAGGGCCGCACCCAACATTTCATCTTAATTTGGGAGAGCCTTCCAAAAATTTTGGGATAGTCCCCCAACCTCGAGAAAGCCTCCTCCAAATTTTGCGGTTGTGCACCAACCTTGAGGAAGCCTCCCCTAAATTTTGGGATTGTCCCCCAACCTTGGGGAAGTCTTCTCTAAATTTTGAGGTAGTCTCTCAACCTTGGGGAAGCCTACCCCAACTTTGGAGCAGTCTACCCCAAATTTTGGGGGCTACTCCAAATTCTTAAGTACTCCTCCAACATTTCAGGTAGTCCTCTAAACTCGAGGGAGCCTTCTCCAAATTTTGGGGGACTACCCTAATTTTGAGGGATTCTTCCTGAAATTTGTGGAACTACTCCAAATTTGAGGAATTCTTCTCCAAAGTTGGGGAACTACCTCAAAAGTTGAGGATTTTGGCGTAAGGGTATTGAATATAGTTTACTGCATTCTCTGAAAGTTATAAAAATACTAAATTATTATCATGTAAAAGTTCTGAAATGTCACTTCACTGCACAATGGGAGGATCATTCTGATGTTACTAATTTTTAGTTGAACGATTGAAAAATCAGGGAACAATTCTCTTAATAAAGAATAAAATGTTAGATATTATTTATTGTGTATCAGTAAAGAAAACGATAAATAAGGAAAGTAACTAAATTCGAATCAAAGTATATGAAATTTTGATTTATCATGAATTGTCATCATTAATGTCAATTTTGAAGGAATCTCCTGAAATATGAAACCAGATTTTTCATTAGTGAAATTTCTTTTTTGTCGATTGGAATACACAACTTGAATTATTTTCGATCAAATAGTTTCTCCACCGCCTGTTTAGCTCTTATTTTGGAGATTCGTGTAGAAAAATCGGTGTTGAAGATTTTTGAGGAATGAAATTAGAAATTAGAAGATAAAAATAAAACTAATCACTTTGATCCATAGTTGAAAGAATTTTTTTTATAAATTCCAAGCTTTCGGCCATACATTCAGCCCTTTTCAAGGTAATAAAACACAAGCCGAACATTACGTTTGTATCTTTCCGTTGTCAAAAGACGATTTCAGACTAGGATAATAGTCCATAGTCAGTCTCTTAAAAATTTGATTATAAAAACGTCCAAAAACCGTGAGCTCTAAAACACTAGCCACAACGGTGAAAGCGGGAAAGAAACGTACCTTTTTTGAATGACCTCAATGATATGTTAATTTTGAACTTTCAAGGTTTCTTTTTTGATATTTTGGAATCTCTGAACATTTTCAAAATTTACATAATTTCGTAAATTTTTTAAATTGTCCAAAATAGTAGCAGGAATTCCGAGTTTTTCGAGATTCGAAATTCAACTACATAGTATTACTAGGTAAAAATAGAAGACCTTCCTAAGTATACAAATAAAATAGTATACCATTCATCTACACAATAGTACACTTTATATTTTAGTTACGTTTGTCGTTTCAGAAATTTTCGCAGTTTCCTGTAATTTACTGTAATTCATCATTTCCCATTGAATTTATGTGCTCTTTGACGATCTTCGTTAGTGATTGTATTATTATTAGTTCCTATCTTCTAGTTGACTATAAACTACGATTTTAATTTGTTCTTCTGCCAAATTTTCTACATTTTTCAGCAACTCCTCGTGACTTACATAACTTTGTAACTGCTTAAATTTTTCGTTAAATTTATCAACATGTAAACGATAAAATGAAATGTATAAATGTAGGACTCAAGAGATCTGAAGGCCAGTTGAATGGAAAGAACAGGTGATGAATGAAACTAATGAACGGTTCGTGCATTAATGTACAGGCATTATCAATTTTTCGTGATGAACATTTTCGTTTACAGGCCAATATTAAAATTACGACCGACCGTTTGGACAATAAAAATGTTTTTTCGAAACACACACTATAAAGACGCTTTTAGTATCTAACAAGCGACCTAGAGGACTTACATTTATGACTGGTGATTCGGTTTCGATGTAGACGCCGTTTTTCTTGGCGAGTTTTTGTTCTTCTATGCATGTTTTTGTTCTTCTATGCTTACCGTAAAGTAGGGAGAGAATGGCATGTGCAAGCATTCATATTTATTAGCCGAGGCTAATAAATTGGTCCGAGAATAGGTCCTAGTTACAAAATATATTATTCTGACCGAACGACTCGTTCAGGGGACAGTAATTTTTTAAAAAACCATTCTATGGACAAGTATTAATTTGTACCTCGACCGTTTTACGGGTTTCTACGGGGTTCCTACGGAGAATTCTACGGGTAGACTATTCGTGTTCGTCAGTTAGGTTTCAGCCATTATGTTAGGGCGGTATGAAACTAATATTACAGTCGTGCCCAAAAGCAAACAGGGTCTAGGCTAGAAAATAGGAAAAAGGAAGGTATATGCTAAATAAAAGGGTCTACCATTTTTTCCCATTGTCTAGCTTAGACCCTGTTCGTTTTTCCTATTGTCTATAGCCTGGACTCTCATCGTTTAAGAGCTCGATTTTAATATTGGCCATATGAAAAAAGGGTCTAGGCTAGACCTTACATTTTTCCAGGGTATATATACTCTTTCACATAGTGTCCTTTAGTAGCGTTGGCTTGCGATTCTTCACCAGAGCATTTTTATCAGAAGCTTCTACTTTCCTAAATACAAAAAATTATGCGAATCGAATACATCTTGCGAGTACGGAATATTACGTAAACATTGTTTATACGAATTTTTCAAGTTTTCAGGGTTTGGAAGGATGGAAATACACTACCAAAAGGCACAGGGGAAGAATCGCAGGCCGACGCTACTGAAGAACCCTATTTGAAAGAGGGTGTACCTCAAAAAAATTTAGGGTCTACCCTGAACCCTTTTCGTTTTGGGCTCGACTGTAATATCGGCTTAATATTACCTTAAGGCAAATCTACACGCGTTCACGAAACGTATTGGGTTTAGGATAAGCCCGATTTTTTTTAAGGTATACCTATACTTTCAAACCGGTCCTGTCAGTTGCGTACGCACTTCCGCTCCCTTTCTCTTTTTTAACAGAAATTTCCGAGCTTTCCTCACAATCAGATAGAAGTTCTTAACATTTTCATAGTTTTGAAATCAAAAGTTATTTTGACAATATTGCATAATCAGCATATACGAATGCAATTTTTTCGGTTTTTATGAACTTTACATGAAAACTGTTTCGACACAATTTGATAGTTCTTATTCTCGAGCTGCAAATCCTTGAATTTTTATCAATCACGTATGTTTGAATCAATTGTTGCTTGATTCTCAATAATGCAAAATATAACAATAGTTTAAATGTACGTTTTTATTTGTTGGAAATTTTTTTTATTACTAAAAGCATCTGACTTTTTATCAAATGCGCGTTCATGAAAAATGAAATTATTAACGAAACAGAGTAAGAACAGAACAAAGGTATATTGTGAAATTTATCAGAGCTGTTGGTGTTGGTCGAATTTAGGTATACAACAGATAATATTAAATCAAATTCATTGCCAAAATACTTTTTTTCGATTAACATTACACATTTCGATATTTTTATTGTACATTGAATCGCAATTGTTTGAAAAACTTCAATATAAACGGAAATAATAAATTCACGAATCATATACATCAAAAATTTTTTGAAATTTTGTCTGAGAACAGCTGAAAAATTTTTATTTGAAAAGGAAAAGAACCAGTAAACCGTACGCTACTGATAGGCCCGGTTCGAAAGCTGGTATATCCCGAGAAATAATCGGGTGTACCCTAAACCCGACTCGTTTCATGGACGCTTGTAAATTCGCCTTTAGGGCTTGACTGCAATACTGCCTTTAAACCCGATCAATGCAGACTTTTATTCCCCAGAACAATTTTCTAACTGAAACCTGATGTACTAATTTACATTTTAGTTCAAGTACATTCACTATGAAAACTTCGAAATTTCAATATCATTACTTTGCCCTCCACTCATCTTCAATAACTCCAAACTCTTTCAAAAACTTGGCGAAAAATGTAATTTCATTTCCATAATCTTCAATCTTTTGGAAGAGAAAAGTTAATTAAAAGTTGGCTCTTTCTCTACAAATTTAATACTCGAACATGTAAAATACATCTGCTGGCGAAGAAAAAGATTGCGTTCAGAAAAAGAAGAAAATTGATAAAAAAAACAACTGAAAAAAAAGCAAAAAGAAAGGTGACGGGATGAAAGAGCAGGGTGGAGGGAAGGAGGCAGCAGAATACGAAAAATTTAGGAAACAGGAAATTTCCTGTTGGACTTCTCAAAATCCGGGCAGAAGCCGAAAAACTTGCCTTTTAAACGCGCGGACGTTGCAGGAGCGCTAAGCCCGTTACATCCATTGTTTGTCCCTTATTTTTCGGGCTCGTCGTAAAAACGAGCCTTTGCGCACACACCGGCTCAAAGGACGCGTGCAACCTCCCTTTCAATAATTCTACACATACACCCTATTTCAGAAATTGCGCTTACTCGAGCGCCAGGTAGTCGCGCGCGGACACAAGGTGAGTTTTTGGTAGCATGGGAACGCGAGACTAACATGGGGACAGGTGTGCTGCTCCAAATAATAACGCATTTCACGTTCAGCCTGTCTTTGAGACGTGATTTTTTTGTGTAAAACGACGTCTCCCTCAGCTGATTTTGGCTTGTGTTCCATTTTGTTCCCCTTTCACGTTTCTCTATAGCGCGAACCATTTTACCCTCTTTTTTTTTACATTTTATTAGAAGTTAAGCGTAGTTTTTGGGATCTGGTTACAGAAGAGAGGACTTCAATGAAGTTTTGGGTTTTTCAAATGGTTGATGTGATAGTGAATTTCGGTCCATGGTATAGAAAAAAATGATGTCAATAAATTCATACTGTATTCCACAAATAAAAATTGCAAAATTTTGGAAAATTCAGACAATATATTAATGTCGAAATTAAAAGCATGCTATAAAATCGAGTAATATTTGTTATATTCTTGTAAAACAAAAGTTCTTTTAATAACTACTGATAATAACATAAAAAAAGTAGAAACTGTCATGAAAAACATGTTTTTCAACTTTTTTTTATCGTTAGAAAAAAACGATGGCAACTATGTGTAACAACATATAAATATACAATTTTTAACCTGGATTGACGTAGGAATAAAAATTTGTAGTAAAGATCTCTTTAATCATGAAATTTAATATTTTAATACACATTGTTTTTTTTCTTTTATTCATACTGCATTATTGTTAAATTTCATTTCATTGTAGATATGAAATACTTTAATGAAAAATCTGAAGAAATCAAATTTTTTCCAACATAATAAAAAAACGAAACTATGTTTAAAAACTTTTTGAAAACATCGTCTGAAAACTAAATAATAATGAAAATCGAAAAATATGATAAATAGAAATGTTAAGTTTATTCGACAGTACCATCAAATTATACTTTTTCCTTTAATTATGCCAACGTTTCGGTCACTAACTTTCTTCCTCTTATCAGGGAACCTAAAAAAAATTAGACTACTAATGAAATTGAAAAGTTTACGGAATTTTAAACATGAGGAAGTGGTACAAATCTTTTTCAAAAGATACCATTAATTTTCTGTGTGATTCAGTGATGAGGTTTACAAAGTTTGTTATATAATGCAATAATAAAAGGAAAAAATTGATTCACTGATACTGTCAAATTAAACCATAATTATTGAATATTGGAACTAGCGTGGCATTACATTAGAAGAGTTATTATGAACAAAAGTGTTCAATAAAATTTCCGTTAGATTCTATGGATTCATGTTTGTTGTAACTATTCTTACTGAAAATACCTCTCAAAATACAACAGGTAAACCAAATATAATAAAAATTTGTTATTTGTACATTTTATGCGATATGATACAGAGTGAAATTTCTATAGCGTTGAACGCAAAACGGTTCATGCGCTTAATATATTACACACTGTACCAAGTGGTGAAGGCATGAAACGCCGGCGATAATGTCATAGATTTAAGCTGAAGGTTTGGCACTGAGGTTATTATTGAAAAAAATGCAGAGAGAAAGAGCCTTAGAATTAAGAAATCATTCCTCGAAAAGCTAGAGCTCTACCGTGAAATGCGCAAAACCAAAAGCGCCCGGAATGCAAAGATAATGACAAGGAGACCTCATTATGGGTCATAGGCTCTGAATAACGGCATATTTGCTGCCGTTCAGAAGGACCTTAGTAAAACGCGGACATGTCAAAATTTTCGGCGAATGGGAGAAATGACCTTTTTTTTCGTGATTTTCTATTTTCGTGTTAAGAGAGATAAAAAACCCCTATTTTTTTAATTTCACTAACTATTAATTTATTTTGAATATTGTAGTACTATGATATTAGTTTTTGATTGCAAAAAGGGGGAATTTAAAGTTACTTTCATCCAGCAGTTTTGAGAAATATTCCCTGTATTTAAAGATACCCTTATGAAAAAAACTCTCAATTATTGAGCGTATACGTTCAAGTTTGAGCATATATGGTGAACTTTGACCATATATGGTCAATTTTGAGTGTATATGCCTAACTTTGAGCGTTTCCGCTCAAGGATTGGGTATTTACGCTCAATGTTGAACATATATGCTGAAGTGTTGGGCGTTCTCACTCAATGTTGATTATAAACGCTGAAGTGTTACACGTTTACGATCTACTTTGAACGTTCACTATCAAAAATTTATTTTTTTAATTTCCTAAAAAGCGTTAAAATTGGTGATTTTAGGATTATTAACTATAATTGATTATGACAAACTTTATCGAGCTAACGAAAAAAAATTTCTTGGGAATTTTGAGCGTGTACGCCCGAAATTGAACGTTTTTTTCATGAGGGAATATCTTAGCGTTCAATACAATCGAGATGTTTGATGATATCAGAGAAAAAAAAATGAGGACCACAATAAGTGCAACGCATAAAACAAAAATTCTTGCAGTCTTCAGTTTCATATTTGATATATCCTTTGAAACCAAGGCAGTATTGAGCTGGTGTCAAAAAGCTTTGAGGGTGTTCATTGGAGTAGCCAGCTTGATACGATGCATATTCCAAAATTCTTGGAACCGTGGTGCTTTGCATTGGAACCAGAGCAAATCCAAAATGCTGAGCAAATTTTTGCGTATTTCTAATACGAAATCATCATGCTGCCAGCGAATTTTCCCACAAACTTTACGAATGAAATCTTTAAATGGTCAATTGAAATATACATCCGCTCGCTGCAAAATAGGAATAGAATGTTCTGGTAGTTAAATGATTTCGTATTAGGAGTATGCAAAAATTTAGTCAGCATTTTGGATTTGCTCTGGTTCCAATGCAAAGCACCACGGTTCCAAGAATTTTTAAAATATGCATCGTACCGAGCTGGCTACTCCAATGAACACCCTCAAAGCTTTTTGACACCAGCTCAATACTGCCTTGGTTTAAAAGGATATATCAAATGTAAAACTGGAGACTGCAAGAATTTTAGTTTTATGCGTTGCGCTTATTGTGGTCCTCATTTTCGTTTCTTTAATATTATATTATCAAACATCTCGATTGTATTGTACGCTAGGGACGCACTCATTCCACCGAATTTTTAAAAAACCGAACTGGTAATTTGTCAGAATTACAAAATTCCGAAAAATAAAAAAACCGAGAAAAAAATACTCCTATTCCCCATTGCTATGAAACTTTGTTCCTCTGAAATTTTAAATTGCCGTGATCCCATTTCAACGAATATTTATATCGCCGATCGATAAACGCGCAGAAAATTCGATGCACTGAAAATTCGTAATCTCGATTCAACGAAATCCCGGATCAACGTTTCTCCGAAAATTTTATTTTCCGAATTTTCGTATCGCAGAAAATATAAATGACCGATTCTGATTTTCTCCGATTCTCCAATCAACCGTTTAATCATTTTACTGAACCGTCATTTAACAGTATCCACATTGATCGATTTTTCAAGTGTCCGATTTATCATTGTTCCGATTAATTAAAAATCCGAATTATCAAAACAACGAAAGTTCAATACATGGAATTCTTAAAACAGCGAAAATTCAC
>JAPYZL010078082.1:0-26793 GCA_030522825.1 Platygaster orseoliae
TCGGAGCCGTGCCGTTCTCGGCCTCGGTCGACTCGTCCAGAAAACGTCTACCTCGTCCGCGAACGGCAAAACACGGCTCCTCGGTACACAATGTACTATATTCAGCTTTCTTGTACACAGGTCAACGCAAAAAACTGTTTGTATATCTCATTTGAAAATATAAGAATTATAAAAACTTCTCACCAGTTTTCCATTTTCTCATTGAATTTCCACTTGGAGAGCGAACAAATATTCAAAACATAGTTATTGGCGTATGAAAAAAGAGAAAATGAAAATACCTATTATTTGAATGCCATGTCTTATTGGTTGTCATATCGAAAAGAACGTTATTTATAGTTTCGAAATTTTGAGAAAGCAGAGTTCTAATAACACGTTGGGAAAATCCGAAATCATACCAAAAAGTTATAAAGCATTGGAGCGATTAGTTAATTTCCACGAGTCGGGAATCTCAATCGCAGAAATATCTTTCGCAACGTTCCAAGCTTTTTCAAGGAAAAAAAAAAAAAATGTATCGCAATTGGTGTGCTTAGGACAGTCGTAAAAAAAGTTAAGCGCTAAATATTAATAATATATCTGTATTTTTGCAGTAACTGCTATGGTTCACGTAATTTAGAAAAACCAATTTACTTCGTAAATTTATTTATAAGCACGGCCTTCATTCTTGTAAAATAAACTTTTCGTTTATAGTGACCTTATTAAAACTTTATAAGAAAAGTTCTTACCATGAAGTTTCGTTTTCTGTATAATTTTTATGAAAACAAATTTCTTTTTTATCTCAGTAGAGTTGTTATTCTCACGAAATTCCTATAAAAATTTGTTTTGTGAGAAATTTTTTTATGATCACATTTATTTGAAATATCTTTTTTCATTTTTCGGGTTGTTTGCATTTTTCAATTTGAGTTAAGATCTACATGTTTGATGTTTCCTTTTGTCTTCATTTTCAAGGTTACTATACTTTGAATATTGTTTCCACATATATTGAAGAGATTTCAACGATAATTTGTATTAAAGAAAAATTTATTGTAGTCATCTTCCGAGCACAAGCGTACTAACCGTTACGAATTTCGTATGAGAATCGATTTCTAATATACGTCGATTTCCCGAAAAAATTACATTTGTCATAAGAATTTAATTTTCGATGAAATTCAAAAATTTCTTTTCAAAAATTTTGTGGTTTATAAGAAATGTATCGGACTAAAATATTTTATCATTACAAATTAAGAACTCTTATAAAAGTGCCACTAGTTTTTATAAAAAAAAACTTTTTGTTTTAATGTTTTCAGAAAGTCACTTTATAAGAAAATTTTTACTCATGAGAACTTTATAAGTTCAACCTAAAACTTACGGAAGTCTGATCAAAAATTTCTGGTTCTTTAAGAATCAAAATCACTAGGGAAGAAATTGAAGATCTTGAATTCGATATTGCTGAATTTTCCGGTTCATCTACAACTACTGAAAATGTACAAAAAAAAAAAAATCGAATTTCTTTGTACTCATATGCAATAAAACAATTAACGATTTATTGAAAAATACGCACGTCAAAATGTTCACAAAATATTCAATATTTTTGCAAAATTCTTCTGCTGAAATCACTAACAGATCCACACATAAAATATCTCTGATTATAATTCACAAAAAATTAGAAACATGTTCAAGACTATCAAATATTATTACTCAACAAGAAAACTTGAGATTATGGAAAAGCTTTTTTTTCGTCTACATTACAGTACAATAAATCTATAATCTATAACACATGCAAATTAAAAAAAAGATGAAAATAATTTTCAAAAAATGTACAACAAAATTTTTTACAATAAAATTCCTTTCCACTAAGCACTATTTCCAGAAACCTTTCCTCCTGAAATAATCAAAAGATCTAAATTCGGCACATCCCTATTTTGAAAGACTTTTAAAAACTTACAGAACTTCCCAATACACACGCACTATACCAAAATAAATCATGCAAAAACCAGGATCAAAATTCAGGTGAAAAAAAATGTTAGACATATACATTACAATAAATATATTTCCCCTGATCCATTGATCAAACATCTATATACTAGCGCGAACTAGGGAACCAGGAATATTTAGGATTGTGGTTGTCGGTGTCGCGGTCGTGATTGGCTTTGATATCGTAGAGCGTCGAATTGCATTGCTTCTGTTAACTTGATCTGCACCGCACCATGGCCACTGCATTGTCCTGATTAAAGTGTCGCGAAAATCTTTCGAAAACAGGCAATAAATGTAGAATGTAATGGAGTAATTGGTGATCTCCAACAAGTTGGCCAAAGCCCGGAACAACTGAAAACATGAGAAGGAAAACATAGAGTTAAATCCTCCAGCAGCGTAAGAGATATAGTGATTGGCCATTTGGGAAGAATTTGATTCCGACGTTATGATAAAATTCACAAAGAGTGTATAAACATAATTAGGAAAGTAGGTTTGCAATTTCAATTAACTGAAATTTTAAATAAAGATTATATTCCATTGTTATCGAATGTTCGAATGAAGTGGAATAAAGTTTTCACTCAGTTTAAGGTTTTATAGTTTAATTTAAAAACATTATTCAATCAAGAATGTGTGATTTTTACATTTCGTTTCCAAAAATCGTTTAGTTTATATAATTTAAGAAAATGATAAAAAAAAATGTAAATGTCTGTTGATATTGATATATAAAGAAATATCGAAATTACACATTGTTCTTACTCTAGTAATAAGAAATAAATTAAATACAAAGAAATATTTCGAAGACACTACATTATCTCAAGTATTTTAACTTATTTTGATTAAAAATTTTAATGTTTGTGTACTTCAGTTTTCATTAGAAAATAAATTCCGTATTCAATGTATTACTTTTTCTGTAAATTAAAATGTTTAACTCAAAATTAAAAAAAAAAAGACATAATGTACCTGATAAGGGTAGAGACCCAAATTTCCCTCGCTCAAGGTCACGTTGAGTATGACCATCGGACTGACGCAAACGAGAAACAGTATGCTGGTACTACTCAAAAGCAGAATCAAGCGTCTTTCGTCGGAATAAGTTTTAGAATCGTCGTCGTTGCTGCTGGTTGTTCTCGACAATGTCATTCTACGACGACGTTCGCAACTTCTTCTGTACACCGTCATTATGCGAAAGTTCAGCACCGCCAAAAGGATTGTTGGGGCAACTTTGAACACCACTTCAAGTACAACTTTGTACACCTAGATCATGACAGAAATTTCGATTGTGTGGTAATATATTCATGCAGTAATCAAGGGAATTGCTCTAATGGGAAAACCAACAAAGTTGATAATAGGAGATGTTGAATGTAGATCCAAATTTCTGAATAAGCCGAGGAAAAACCTCAAACATTAAATTACAAGTACACTGGGAATTTTCCTCAATTTTTCACTTCACTTCTACTGTAAAACACGTGAAAACGGTAACAACTACTTATTTTGAAGTGAAAAATTTGTACTTTCCACTCATCTTATCATCAAGTTAAAATTAATTCGAGCTTTAAGTACCGAGCCATTTCATAAACAACACAAAAAATCTAGTGAATTATACAAAAGAGTAAAAAATAGTTGTTTCACCTGGTAAAACACCGAATCGAGGAAGTTAACATTATCCCTCTTTTGAAATATAAGGGGGCCGTCAAGAGCGAGAATGCAAGACGTGATGCGGCCCCGGAACACGCTTGGCAGGTAAATGAGGAACGTTGTTATTGATATTAGTACCACGGTTAGATGTGGAGGACCGCATAGTGGTCTCGTGTGCCCTGGTTGGCACACGCTCACGTAACGTTCCACTGTTAACGCCACCAGCATCATTACCCCAACACCTATGACGGTAATTAAGATGCAAATAGCAACGTAAATGTCCCTATTCGCCTCATGTTAAGGCTAACTATGACAGGAGAGGATCCCGGGAGAGGGGGGGGGAGTGATCGATCCTGTTAGAGTAGGAGAAAAGATGTACGATTTAAAATGTGCATTGATTTACTTTACATACTGATTTTTGTGCAATTTTTCGATTTGCATGTTTTTTGCTGATGATAAGAATTTGAAATGTATATGAATCGCTGCAACAATTGATGCGAAATCTTAATTGCGTACAGATCAGCAAAGTATTATTTACAAGTGTTTCATAATCATTTTTTTTATTTTGGATAAATTATTGAGATATAATTATAATTAATAACTGCTTTTTTGTAAGGAGCATTTATGAATTTTAGGTTACTCGTTCCAAGTTGAAATCAGATGAATTCGGTAGAATTACTTTGACGGGTTTGCAGGTCAAAGTGGTCAAAGTAAGAAACTCATCTTTTATTCTAAGTATTTTCTCACGCACAAGTCACTGTGTGCGTGGCCAATGCTGATGCACGATTATCGGCTGTGATCAGCTGTGAGCTAATCGCAGCTACGCATGTTGGCGCACATCTAGCTTGAATGCCCATTGTGAATATTCATCTAGGCCAAAGAATGTGTAACGTGTAACGCTTTGGAGCTATTTTCATTGGCCGAAAGCCATAGACCTTATAGTACATGGACTGGCCATTCACGAAATGTGATGGCCAAACACTGGAGATTGGACTCAGTCTTCGTTTTAATATTATACTATTATTATATACTATATACGTATACTATTACTATATACTATATACGTATATACTACGTATATATAGGTATACTACCAAGCGATGAAAACCGAGTCCAACCTCCAATATTTGGCCAACCACTTTTGCTGGGACAGATAGGAGAATGGTCAGTCCATGTACTATAAGGTCTATGCCGAAAGCCGATTTCGGTTGATACTGTGACCCGAGAGAGGCGCTGTGTTCGCCAATTTCTCTCAGGTTGCGTTGTGACTGGTTGTGACAATATGCCACAACTACAAATCAATTGTAAATATTGTCAGTAAATGTGTAATATTTGCTCAAAATGGGAATAAAACAATAAAAAAAAGTTATGGACCAAAATACGAGTGTTTGTTATATTAATAACAAATGCAGGCAGGCGTTATTTTCATCAAGTAATTGTTTGAAAAATATAAAAGTGTTGTGGCAGATGAAATGTGAAAAAGTGAAAAAAAAAAACTGAAAAACAAATACGAAATGGTACGTACTGACGTGAAACATATTTTCATGCTCATAGAAAATAAGTGAATGGGGTGAAAAACTTCTAAACTTGAGTAAACTAGCATTCAAAAACAATCCTTATAAGTGCGGAGTTAGGTTGACAATTTACTCGTCTGCCACAACACTTTTGTATTGTTTAAACAATTATTAGCAAATGAAAATAGCCCTTGCCTGCATTCGTCAATAATGAATAAAAAAACACGTATTTTGTTTATAACCTTTATTTAAATGTAATTAAGTAGACGCGAGCTTCCCCGGCTTTCCAGCGAGTGCGAGAGAGATGCGTAGAATAGTAACCGCGCGAGAGCGAGAAAGACGCACGATCCCAGCGTTCTCCTCACTTTGAAGGCGAGGAGAATGATGGAGTTTTGCTTCTCTCTCACATTGCCGCGGTTCCCATTCTATGCATCTCTCTCGTACTCACTGGAAACTCAGCGGCGCAGTAAGATACGCGTAGGTTTCACACAACGCTCCACAACGCTCCGTTGTGACGTTTTAAAGAAGAAGAGCCAAGTGGGGAAAGAAACAAGTTCCTGGATGACCCCTTGTTTCTGCTTCATTTAATTTTCATCCCATTTTTAAATTTTCGTTTCCAACTCGGAAATGTTGGAAAAAGTCAAGAACAGTCAAGAATATGATTCTCGATTTCGACCAAGTTTCTGAGTTGCGATAAAAATATAGTCAATAAACAAAAAATAAATAAATCTCACACTTCACAGAAGGAATTCAGATTAGGGAAGCTTTTTACTCTGTTCTGAATAAAAATTCTGTAAATCGAAGAATTAGTTAATTTTTGCCACAGTCAAAGTTTTACACAATGTCTGAACATTTTTTAAATTTCCAGCAAAAGCCCAAATAGTTTAAGTTCTGCTTCGTTTTCTAATAATTTCAAGACATTCCGAAAATAGCCTATTTTTTACCTATTTGCAAAATTTCCACTCGGAATTGAGAAAAAAGGTTGGCTTCAAGGCACTTGCCTGAATTCGTAAAAAAAAAAAAAATTGAAAACAAAGAAACACTTATTTTGGCGAAAAAAGTTTTTTTAGTGCCATCAAAGCTAAATAAAACTTGAATACATACCAAAAAAATCTAAAATACGTATTTTTGTGGAACTTCTATTAAATGTAGGTAACCAGCAGCCATCAAAATTTTACGTTTGCTGGTCAAATGCGTATTTAAGCTTCTTTTGCTGAAAATGGCATTTACAAAAAAAGACGTTTTTTGTCAAAATACGTGTTTTTTTTTCTATTTTGAGCAAAAGAAGTTAAAATACACATTGAACCACAACCCTCAAACTTGTAGAACAAGATTTATCAACTTACAAATAAAGTCATCTACTGAAAAATCATTAAAACTGTAATTTGGAAAATATTTTTTCCAAAAGTGTAAGAAACTGCAAGAAACAAGATAAATAAAGCCAGGAGCAAAAAAAAAATTTTAACATGTTTCAAAAAAATTGAAAACAAGTATTTTCATGACATTTTAATTTAATGTGATTAACCAGCAGTCATAAAAATTCAATGTTTGCTCACAAGAAGCTATGTATCTTGAATCCAAGTCAGGGTTGCCAGGTGGCCCTTTTTTTCTCTTTCTAACGTCAAACAAAACGTAAACTTGTCCTTGTCTTTCCGGCCAATACTGGCAACCCTGATACAAGTGCAAGTTCAATTAGAGCTTCATAATATTTCTGAGCTCAATACGATAGTTTTCACAAAGTGGCTGTTCGCTGCTAACTGAAAACTCGCTCTCAGCTTTGTGCGGTTCACTGGGGCATAAGATTAAAAATTTTAAAAATTCTTACCTCAAAAAACTACCAAAAGTAACAAAATTTACAAAGTTTAAATGGTCAAAAAACATTATGGTATGTGCTACAAAAATGTTAATTAATACATTCTCAAAAATCATACATGTACTTATTCAACAGATGAAAAAGTATGCAATGGATATTTGACATACGTACTATATATAACAAAAAGTAGTGATATCTCTAACAAAACTTTAAAAAGTAAAAAAATTTGGCGGCTTTTCAGGTCAAAAACATTTTGGTCCATAAAAACCAAACATTATATTGAAGTACATTTCGAAAAATCATTGGTACTATTTTATCAAATAATATGCAATGCATTTTGAAATAATTTCTTACAAAAAAAAGTTATATCAAAATGATGGTCTTGCATTAGTACTTTGCGTTACATTAGTACTACGTGGAAAAGTTCCAAGAAGGCCCGACAACGTGCTTTATATTTTGAATAAGTGACCTGTCTAATTAATTATCAAAACATGAAGAGCAAAAAAATGTAAAAGATAGCATAATTAATTCACTAATTCACGCAATTTTATGTGTTCTATAAGTGAAAATAAATAATCGAATAATGCAAAAGATTGACTTTTGAATCGAATGCCATTTTATTACCATTAAAACTTATATAAAAAAATGTACAAAAGTTTTGGAATTTGATCAAGTTGTCCTGCAAAAGTTATAATATATTTGATATGAATTTGATTAATTATGATATCACAAATGATGTCATAAGTCATATAGTCACTCAATTTCGAACAGCGCATAAAAAAACGAAAGACCCTTAACAAGTTATATCAATTCCAAACTATAGCGAAATTATCAATCCTAGAGGTGGAATCGCAACCTCTAACGTATTAATTTATCAGAGACCAAAAGCACGTTGTCGGGCCTTCTTGGAACTTTTCCACGTAGTACTAATGTAACGCTAAGTACTAATGCAAGACCGTCATTTTGATATAACATTTTTTTGTAAGAAATTATTTCAAAATGCATTGTATATTATTTTATAAAATAATACTAATGATTTTTCGAAATGTACTTCAATATCATGTTTGGTTTTTATGGACCAAAATGTTTTTGACCTGAAAAGCCGCCAAATTTTTTTACTTTTTTAAAGTTTTTTTAGGGGTAATTTTTAACCAAGATATCGTTTTCTTAGAAATGTAAATCTGTATGCGAAATGTTAACAACACACAAAAAATGTATGCACAGTAGATACCTTCCCTTGGAAAAGTATAAATATTGATTGTTGCATTTTCCACTGATTGTTAAAGTTTGGATCAGCTATATAGTCAAAAATGAACAGGAAATTTATGCTGAAACTTGTAGTTCTCAAAAATAGAGTATTTTGATTATCAATTTCTAATATTTCTAGTATGAAATTTAATAATATAAACTTTAAAATGAAGAGTTCGGGGAACTTCAATTCTTTGATAATTATCAACTGAAAAAATATATATTTTATTTTGAAAGCTTTCCATAGTGAAAATTTCACGGAGGAGAATTGCACAATATACTTTTTTGTGGTATATATTCTACGATATTGAATTTTTATTTTGGAAATTCTTAGATCTTTTAAACTGTTATTTTTAATCTCATGCTTCTTATATTCACATAAAAAAATATGTAATTGAGTATTTGGGAGAAAACTATCTTTGATTTCTAAATTTCGAGTCTCGAATTCTGGCGTTTGAAACTCTACGATCTAAAATTCAAAAATTTGATATCTGCAATTATAAATTGAAATAAAACAAGAATTTTATCAATAATATCATGATTTACATCTAAATATTATATACATATAAATAAATGTGTGCACAGTAGATACCTCCCCCCCCGGTTTTAAATGTATATTGATTTTCGCATTTTCCACTGATTGCTAAAATTTTTATGGAGTATGTAATCAAAGATGAACAAAAAATTTTTGTTTAAATTTGTAGTTTTCAAAAATAGAGAATTTTGATTATCAATTTCTAATATTTCTTGTATGAAATTAATTAATAAAAACATTGAAGTCAAGGTTTCGAGGAACTTAGATGCTTTGATTATTGTTAACTGAAAAAATATAGATTTTTTTGTGAAAGCTTTTAATAGTACAAATTTCACGGAGTGGAATTGTACAACTTTTAATTTTGTGTTTTATATTTTTGAATATTGAATTGTTATCCTGAAAATTAGTAGATTTTGTAATTTTGAATTCCAGGCTTGTCAAAATCAGATAGAAAAATGTATATTTGAGCATTTGGGAAAGATTTTTTTTTATATCTAAATTTTAAGTCTCAAATTCTGGCGTTTGAAATTCTGCAATCTAGTATTCAAAAAATTGATATCTGCAGTTAAAATTTTGAATAAATCAAGAAATTATCAAAAATGTCACGATATGAGTAGCATGTTAGTTTAAAGATCAAGATATGCCAACATAAAAATTGCACATTCATGTTCCTCATTTTGCTCATTTTTTTTCAAAAAAAATTGTAAAAATAATTAAAATAACTGCACTCCAGCTACTTTCAAACGATGCATAATTTTATTTTATTATTTGATTAAATTGAAGTTACTTTTTTTTTATTATAAGAAAGAGTAATTTTTCTCACCAAGACAAGCGTTGCCTAGAAAAAGTTCCAAATGTGCGTGGTAAAAAGCTTGTATCCAATTGCTCCACCGACCAGTTTCCTTATGAATAAGAACTCTCAGGGCGAATGGAATACAAAATGATATGGCTAGCAGAGAAGCTGTGGCATATCCTGTAAAAATTCCATTAAAAAAATTCTGTAAAAAATTACACTCACATTTCAAATAAGACATGAGTAACATTTTAGTTGCAACTTTTTTAAAGTCAAAAAAAATTTCTATTATTTATCGATGTTCCTAGGTTTATTGATTTTTTCAAATGGCTGATAAAGAAGAGTTTCTATGCAGCTATCATCAGTATGAGGTACACGATCAACTTGCAGTAAGTGGATTCGTTGATCGCGCTAAATGGTAATAAATTTCATCGGGAACAGATCATGATTATCATGAACAGGCTGATAATTTATTGAACAATTATTTTCTGACAACAACTTGAAATATACATATGTACAAAATTTCTAAAACAAATTTTTCAATAAACTTACGAATCAAGAAACTTTCATTGGTTGTCATTCAACAAACTACATGAATACTCCATTTTTAATATGTAAAATACTAAAATATTTAGAATTTGTATAATTTCTATAACATTCTTTAAAAACTCATTCCTTCAAAAACGTTATGAAAAAAAGGACCGTTTTCACGTTTTTTTTTACCAAAACGATTTAAAATAAATACTATCTTGTTCATAACAATTTTCCTCTGACACAGTAAAATGCGAATTCGCAGAATGGTAATGAACTCGAGAATCAGAAATTTCCGAAAACAGTGCTTCGACCCTATTTCCTTGGCGGTATTCGCGAATATACAAGCAAATGAGGGCTCACTTAAATACAAATTTCATGCAAATTTTATGCTAACATGTGAGTACTCACGCGGTTGCAATATGTCTGCACGTATTCGCCCATCATCGTCATCTAGGTACTTAATGATAGTAATTACACTAGACTTCACGGCGAGCCCTTACGCATTGATTTGTTTTAAAGTGGAAGAAAACATTTTCTCCTTAGAGTCTAAACATTCCTAGACTTGTCACGTACAACATTATATTTTTCCTCTTCTAAATAAATGCATTTTGTAGCGTGAAAGTTGTCATAATATACGTTATTGAAAATGTTTCTCGTTAGTAAACCGGCAATTTGAATAAAATTTTTTACATAAAAATATTGAGAAAACTCAGGTGATAAGCATTTGCATTTGAAATTTATCGATGAAAAAACTGCAGTTCAGTAGACTATAAATGAAGCAGTGAATTTTCCTGGCGAAAGAATCTTTTGGCAATAAAAATTGAAAGCCGACGTAACTTTTCCTATAAAAGCACTCCAATGCATTCATAAAAATCTTTAAGTTTATTCACAGCACGAAAAAAGGAGTAATCAAGTTTTCTCAACCCCCGCATTACGTAAACATGGAATAATTTCATTGAAAAAGGGAAAACTTTCCTTTTCATTGACCCCTTTACTCGTAACTAATTTACCAAGACCGTCAATTGTTTCATTAACCGCGACAAAACGAAAGAATTTATTGTTTCGCGCGACGTAACGCGAGTCAGTTACACAATTTTTCCGAGGGAAAATAAAGCGAAAAAGCGTTTAATGTTTTTGCAAATAATTTTTGTATCGAAGTGAAACTCGAGAAATTGTAGGAAAAAATGGTTTATTAGGAGTTTCATTAAAATATTCATTTATCGAGAAAAATACACAGTTTAGTATTTTCAAATAATTATTGCATCGAAACGAAACTCGAGGAATTGTAGGAAAAACTGGTTTATGAAGGGTTTCATTGAATTATTCATTTATCGCGAAAAATACACAGTTTACTTTTTGCAAATAATTTCCGCATCGAAGCAAAATAAAACTAAAGGAATTGTAGAAAAAGCAGGTTTTTGAAGAGTTTCATTTACATTCATTTATAGTGTAAAATATACAAAACATTTTTATTCTTGGCATGCACACATATATGATAATTATCAAACATGTTTATGTTTATTGCCATTTAAAACTAATGTTATTTACGGAATCTAACTATTTTTTGTTTGCTTCTTTTGTATGTAAAATATAAGTTTTGGAAAACGTGTTGAATTCAATTTTTGTTAAAATAAATGTTCTCACCCAGT
Organism: Platygaster orseoliae; assembly: GCA_030522825.1. Taxonomy (NCBI): domain Eukaryota; kingdom Metazoa; phylum Arthropoda; class Insecta; order Hymenoptera; family Platygastridae; genus Platygaster; species Platygaster orseoliae. Next base: position 11,669 of record JAPYZL010078082.1, read on the forward strand.
TTTTTTAATTATTGGTATGAAAAATACATCGAACTACTTACTTCTATTAGTTTCAAGAAGAAACGTCATTTTTTTTAGTAAAAGATACTGTAATTCAACAAAATAAACAAATGCAGTGCTTCAGAACTGCTTAAGTTGTAATTAATCTGCTTTTGATTCTCAAATTTGTGCATGAAGTTAAAATTAGTAGTTGTGGGATTTTCAGGAAGAAAAAACCATGACCTACCCCTCATATAAATGTACGCAGCTCCCCTCGAACTCCCTCGGGTAAGAACCACAAGGTTAAGGAAATTTCCGCAAATTCCCATGAGGCAGATCAAGGGCAGGACGATACCGTAGCTTATCTGTCTCAAAGTTGCTGTTCTCGGGTCTTCGATCGTGTCCGGGTCGTTTTCCAGGAAACACAACTTTTCTCTCGTCCCCTCGAACCCCATAACCTTTTATTTGTGCTTTACAAAAAGTCATTATATATTTTGCAATCGCGAGATGACTTACAGATAATGAAAAACAGTTTGAATTATTGAGAAATTCATCTTATAATTTACTTTCATTGAAAAAGTGCTCTTGTTTTTTTAGTTTCTATGAGTTTTTGATAATGTTCTCATTGAGTTATAATTAGTAGAAAACAACTAATTTTAAGTGGAATTTCACTAATGAAAAAGAGAAGAGTGAGCTACTAGGGATGAGTGAAAAAACACTTATTTAAATATTGATTTTAGCTTACTAATTTAATTTGTAAGTTATGACTTAAGAAATGAGTGAATCACTACTTGTGATTCGATGATAAATCGCTCACTTCTTAATTGAATCAGTAAATATTTCACCTATTGAAACTGAGAGAGTTGATTTGAATAATTGTCGTACAAAGTGAATTATTTTTTAGTGAAAAGAGAGAATTTTCTCGCCTTCATTTGGAATCATTATTTTGAATATTGAGTTGATATGTAAAAGTAAACACAAAATGTAGTTTATAGGAAATGAATTTGACATTGAATTTTAAAGATTATTGTTTCTGCGTGATGAAATTAGATTCTGTAAAAAAGTTTTCATAAGATTTAAACCAGATATTTTTAGAAACCTGGAAATTCCCGACAGCGAATTTCAACACTAGGATTCCTAGAGTTTGATTCAGTAGAGTAGTTATCGAAATAAAAGTCATGTAGATATAATATGCGAGAAAGATAACAAGAAAACTGAAGTTTTTTATAGACCGTAAAAAAATTTTATTCCTTTCCATAAAATTTCAGGTTAAAATTTAAAATGGCGAATAAAATTAAAAAAAAATAAGACAAAACTACTTTTAGACACGAACGTTACAAAACCACATGACCAATTTCTTAAATTACCTGAAAAATTATTTAATCATACAACTTCATCCATCTGAATTATTCAAAAATCGTTAAACTACACCTTATACCACTTAGCTATACCCCCCCCCCAAAAAAAAAATTTTATTTTTATATCCTTTTTAATGAATTAATAATTATAAAAGTAATTTTATTTATTTTTGAAAATATGAAAATCATGAATATTTCAAAGACCTGAGAACCAATAAGACTTTAATTCTACAATAAATTAATTTGAAAGTTTCAGAGTAATGTGGAAATTTTTATTTATTAATTTATTTTTCTGAAATTTTAGAGAACGTCAAAGTTTTTGTGAAAATTCAATAAATTATTAAAAAGTTTTTTGAACCTTGAAGATTTTGAGTTTCCGAGAATTATTTTATGGATTTTTTTACTTGAAAAAATTTTTTAACTCCCGCTGTGAATTTATACCTGAAAATTTTTTTTTTATTCAAATTTCAATGAATTCTGTAAATTTTAGACAATCACCCAAATTCATAGAATTTTTCTTGAGGCTGGTAACAATTTGAATGAACTTTAATAAATTATAAGTTTTATTTTTTCAGCTATATAGTCTAAAAATTTTTGTATTTTTAGGCAACCGCATGAATTATTTTAGATATCAGCAAAGTTGGAAAGATTTTCAGACTTGTTTTTTAATGGTCAGCGTGAGTTGAAAGAAAAGAAAAATTTGCACCTGTTTTTATACTTGAAACGGAGAAAATTGAGAAACTTTAATTCACGTTTTCTTCGTTGGTGAACAAATTGAATAAAAAAACAAAATGCACTTTTTCTTAGTTAAATACTTTATTCTGACTGCTAAAGCAACAAAGCAAAAATTTTTTAATTCATAATTGTTAACAGATTATCAAAAAATATGCAGATAATATCATGGCCTTGAATGCAGGTTATATCGATGCCAACCAAAATCGTGAGTGATTTTTCAACAAAAAGTTTCTGCATCAACGTAACAGTTTTCATTGAATTTTTTTTTTTTCGTATTTTTTGTACTATCGTATTTTGTATTTTGTAATATCAATTATTGTATTTTTTTCATTCAGTAAAAAATAAAGGTTTGTTTGACAAAAATGCGAATAGAAAATTTTTTTTGCCCTATTAATTTCCTGCTCGGATGAATAAAGTTTATATATACAAAAACGATTTTATTGATCACTTGGTCAAGTGTTATTGTGTCGACTAAAAAACTTTTGCAAGGGGCTTTACTTAATTATTTTATATTAATTCTTACAACATTGCATCCATTTTTCATTTTTATTTTTATGCATCCTACAATTTGAAAATTCTCGGCTTGTTTTCATTTCATTAGCTCTGAATAGAAGTGTTTCTAGTTTAATTTCTACTTAAATTTTGTTTGTATACTTTTACATTATTTGAAAACTATTTTATTTTTGTCTTCTTAATTTGAATTTTCTTTCTTAAGGAAAAGGTGATTACTGATTACCCTATCAAATTAAAAGTCAAAAAAGAAATGTTACTAAAAAACCATTAGTTTTCTTCACTTTCACAAACGTTTGTACATCTTGCGCATGCTTTTATTCATTTTCATTCATTGATATTCATTAAAATCAAAAGTTGAAAGTTCATCAAGATGGTCAATGAATCTCAAAAATGATTGAAATATCAAAAATTTTTTCTAAATATTTTTAATATACCTTACTATTCTTGAATCACAGTTATCGTACTGCAACTTTGATGAATTTCTGATTTTCAAGTTAAGATTTATAAATATAGAAATTTTCGTTTACAGTCTTCAAACAGTAAGCCTCTGTCATCCAATTGATTTATAAGTTTTGAAGTTTATTCCAAATCTTCAGTATATGAGGGGTTATAATTTGAAACCGCCTAACCCTCAATTTCTTCAATATTCCCTTTTTTACATTTCTGAAATCTCTGTTATAGGTCACATATTATTCCATAAGTGAAGCTTCAAAGAAAAATTTTTTTTTTTTCATTTTTAAAAATTGTGTGAAAACCTCAAAAAGCTAACCCCGAGGGTCCGATAATTCAAAACCGGCTAACCCCATACAGATTCTTATGGAAAAACTGGTTTTCTATCAATGTCTCTGAGGTTTTTAGAAATAAATTGAACTTAAATCGATATCTATTGTCTCGAGGTAAGACTAAACGCTGTTGTGAAGATATTTTTGGGCGATTAAAATAAATAAATTCAATAGTCACCACCTGATGGGTTCATTGATATCTGTAGCAGCTGAAACCACAGTGTCGCACTAAGGCATTAATAATACCTATGGTGTTGTTTGATAACGAATAAATTTTGGTTAAGTATTTTTTTAATCTCCATAGTTATATAATCATAATTAACAGAAAATTAACGATATTAAGTGCAAGATGGATTCGAGTGACGCAGCCTAGGAGAGTCCAGGTCAAAAGATTTTTTGATGACGAACAATTCGAAGTTTTCATAGTTTGGAAAGGAGGAAATAAGAACGTATATTTCTCGAAATGTATAATATATAAGTATTGTAAAATGTATTTCATGAAAAATAACCAGTATTGTGTAAAAATAACCGAAATAGATATTATCGACTACGAATCATTTTTTTCTTTTTATATTGAATTATTGGAATTCCCAATGTTTCATCATAATAATTTGGAAACGAAAAAACATTCATTTTCATATTTAATAATTGGGATTTTCAATATTTCATCATAATAATTTGCAAACGAAAAAAACATTCCTTTTTATATTTAACGATTGGGATTCTCAAAGTTTTATCATAGTAATTTAGAAACGAAGAATCATTTCCTTTTTATATTTAACTATTGGGATTCCCAAAGTTTTATCATAGTTATTTAGAAACGAAGAATCATTTCCTTTTAATATTTAACGATTGGGATTCCCAATGTTTCATCATAATAATTGAGAAACGAAGAATCATGTTCTTTTATGCCTTACCATATTCATTCTTTAAATAATTTCTTAATGAATGATTTGTTACTTGCGATACGAGGTTCAGCAATTGGGCAGAAAGCTGGTATTGTTTCCCAAATAAAAAGAAGAGCTAATGAAAATGCTCTCGTTCATGCCAGAAGAGTATCACGATTTTTACAACGCACTATAATAAATCACTTTTGTCACCATACGACTCCTGGTTCTTTCAGTGTACATTTTTTATAATTTAGCAACTTAATAAATTTTCTAAATAATAACTGAGCATCTTTTATTGACAGCTGATCTAAAAATATACGATAAATCAATTAAAAAAAAGTATAATCACAGAACTAATTACCGTATAAGATTATTAACCAAATAATTTTTTTCCTAAAAGGATTACATAAAAATGTTTGTTAATTACTTGTTGCATTCAAAAAATACGATTGGTAGCACACTTAATGACTCTTCATTATGAGGAGATAAAAAACTTGTGGGTTAGCTGGTTTTGAATTACCAGACCTTCGGGGTTAGCCGGTTTACAACTTTGGGAGCTTATATTAACTTTTGTAGATATAATTTTTACTTGAAACTTCAGAGATATGTCATTCTGTTCCTAAAACTCGTAGATCTATAATCAATTATTCAAAAACAATTACAGTTGTCGAATGGGAACGTTTTTTCGTTACCCTGCTGTAAAAAATCAATATTGTGGGTTAGCCGGTTTTGAATTATAACTCCTCATATGCATAATAATTCTAGAAATTAGAAAAATACTAACAAATCTTTCTAGTTATTTTAACACATTACTTTTGATCACTCTATAAAATCAGAAGAAAAAACTAAATCTTACAATTTGTTTTGAATCTATACTTTGCATCACTCGAAATGCAAAATTTTCATATTCCAATTTCTATAATTTTCTTTTTTTTTAAGCTAAGATACATCTATATTAAAATAAATGATAAAATGTGCATTAACAGTCTCAAGTAGGTAAAGCTCTTATCGAAAAGATTTTTGAGTTTCGAAATATTTTCTAAATCTTCAATTTTTTTTAAAGTACCAAAATTCTATAAAACTAGAATAATTACTAAAAAATTTTCCCAGTTTTTCACATATTACTTTACATCACTATGTAAAATCAGAAAAAAAACTAAAAATCTTTCTTGTTATTTTGACTCTATACTTACTATCACTCGAAATGCATATTTATAATATTTCAATGTTTATGATTCTCTGATTTTCAAGCTATGATACATAAATATTCAAATTGCATTTATAGTCTTCAAATAGTAAAGCTGTGATTTAAATGATTTTGACGTTTCGAAATATTTAAGTATTGAGTATTATGTTTAAGTATTCAATGAAATTAATAGAAGAATTCTAAAAAATTTTCCTAGTTAATATGTCAGTATATTTTCCATCACTCTATAAAATCAGAAAAATACTGAATATTCTTACTTTACGTTAACTTTTATCACTCGAATTGCAGTTATCGTATTGCAAATACTACAATTTACCGATTTTTGAACGGAAGATTCATAAGTATTAAAGAATAATATTATTATGGACTTCAAATAGTAAAGCTGCCATGTAACAGATTTTCGAGTTTCGAAATTTTTTCCAATCTTCAATATTCCTAAAAGTTTCAGAATTGTAGAAAATTAGAAAAACACTGAACAATTTTTCTAGTTTTTTGATACTATACGTTTCATCACATGAATTGCAGTTATAGTATTGCAATAAATTTCTACAATTTTTTGATTTTTAAGCTAAGATTCATGAGAATAAAAATACGCATTTATAGTGTTCAAATAGTAAACCTCTTTCATCTAATAGATTTCGGAGCTTGAAAGTTTATTCCAAATTTCAATATTTCTCAAAGTTATGTAACACTATAAAATCACAAAAATACTGAAAAATCTTTCTAGTTATTTTGACACTTTATTTTGTACCACTAGAGTTGCAATTATTGTACTCAAATTTCTATAATTTTATGATTTTCGAACTAAGATTCACAAATTTTGAAATGTACATTTACAGTTTGTAAAAGGTGAAGCTGTCATCCAAAAGATTTCATGGTAACAAAAAATTTTCCAAATCTGCAATATTTCTAGAAGTTTTAGAATTCTTGAAAATTTCAAATATATTAATAGTCATTTTAAATATATAATATCCATCACTATAAAATCAAAAAAATACTAAAAAATCGTCCTAGACTTTATTTTTTATCATTCGAATTGCATTTATCGTATATCAATTCCTATAACTTACTGATTTTCGAACTAAAGATTTATAAATATTAATATATGCATTTATAGTCGTCAAATAGTAGAGCTGCCATCCAAAAAATTTTCAAGTTTCGACATTTTTTTCAAATGTTCGATAGTCCTGAAAGTTTAAGAATTCTATAAAATTAGAATAATACTGAAAAATCTTTCTAGCTTTTTGGCACTATGTGTTTCATAACATGAATTTCAGTTATCCTACTTCAATTTCTACTTTTTTTTATTTTCAAGCCGAGATTCATGAAAATAAACATTTTCCATTATGAAAATTTGGAATATCTTAACGATTTGAAGTTCTGAGTTATGCGTTAGGAAAATAAGTCAATTCAAAGTCGAAACTCCACAAAATCTAAATAATTTTGAATCAAACCCAAAACTTGAGAATGCAAGGGTAAGAAAAGAACTGTTAAATTTTGGGTATGAAGATTTAAAATTTATAATTTTTGGCGTGATTTCAATAGAATCAATGATTATACAGTGATACAAAAAGGTTTCATTACATATTTTTCGATTTTGGATAAATTTTTGATCACAATTTCTTCGCTTTTTTTCGTACACGTTTTTGACATCACCTAGATAGAAAAATTTAAACATTTCCTCTGAAAATGATTTAGTAATAGCAACAGTGCAATATACAAAAAATGTATTATTTTATGCCTATCATATGGTTGGTAGTTTATGTCCAAGTTTTTTCAAAACCTTCAATTTTCCTAAAAGTTTCAGAACTCTAGAAAATTCGAAAAAAACTGATAAATTTTTCTGGTTTTTTTGCACTGTACATTTTATCACAAGAATTGCACTTATCAGACTTCAATTTTTATAAGTTTTTTATTTTCAAATAAAAATTCAATAAAATAGAAACTTCTCATGATAAAAATTTGAAATATCTCAACGTTTCGAAATTCTTTGTTCCACGTTAGAAAACTATGTAAATTCAAAGTCAAAACTCCACATAATCTAAATTTTTAATCAAACTTAAAACTTGAGGAAGAAAAGTGATAAAAAAAAAACTGTTAAGCCTTGGATATGTACTTTGAAAATTTATATTTTTTGGCGTTATTTCAATAGGATCCATGACTTAAACTAATATTGAAACGTTTTATCATATTCTTCGTTTTTATTACAATTATTTATCTCTTTTTCTTCGCTTTTTTTCATACACGTTTTCGACATTAACTCTATCGGCATATTTCAACATTTCCGTAAAAAATTATTTTGTAATAGCTACAACGCAATTTATCCAGAAGTGGAAAATACCCGGAGAGATTACAAGCATTCTACATTTTGCACGTAGAAGTCATTAGACATTTGGCAATAACGGTATTATCTTTCGTTTTATAAAAAAATTTTTATCTCTATTTCTTCACTTTTGTTCATACACGTTTTCGACAGCACCTAAATCGGCATATTTCGACATTTCCTGAGGAAATCATTTTGTGACAAGGAGTGAGGAAACTTTTTATGAAGCAAGTATCTATCGTCTTGCACGTACGAGTCATTAGACATTTGGCAATAACGGTAATATCTTCCGTTTTATAAAAAAAATTTTTTATCTCTATTTCTTCACTTTTTTTCGTACATGTTTTCGGTGACATCTAAATCGGCATATTTCGACATTTCCTGATGAAATCATTTTGTGACAAGCAATGATGAAACTTTTGATGAATCAAGTGTCCATCGTTTTGCACGTACAAGTCTTTAGATTTTTCGCAATAATGATGTATTGATAACAAAAATTCACTTTTTTCGTTGGATATATTAAACTTTTGGCAACTTTTGGCTAATTCTTTTTTAAAAAAAATTTTTTTAATTCGTAATAATTTTTTGTTTCAAATTTTGAATACCTCGAAAGTTGATTTTTTTTTTCATGACTTTTTTATGGCTTTTTTATTGGAAAAAAATTTTTTTTTCGGAAACCGCATCGTTGAAGTACACCACAATACATTTTCTTTTATAATTTATTTACTTTTTTGGTTTTAGTCAAGCTGTTCACTTTGAAGAGTGATCACCGCAAACCTCTGCAAAATAACGCGTTTTGGGAAAAGGGCCACAACTCCTATAATTTTTAATATTTATTTAAAATTCAACTTGTTTTTTTTTCTTAGATACTCAAGCATAAGTCTTTTGCTTCTTCAAACAAAATTGGCATAATACCCTTGAAAAAAATCACTAACTTAGCTTACTTATTCGCCTCAACTTTGTATGTAACACCTTAAGGCTAAAATTAAACATGTTCAATGATGATTGATTTTTATTTTCCTAATCATTTGTAAGACAAACTATGAATTAGTTAATGATTCAGTATGTATTTTTCAGGATTTAACCCTCAAGTTAAGTAAACTTGAAATGGATTCAGAGTCATTAAACAGATTTTCAAGTTTCGAAATTTTTTCCTAGTCTTTAATATTTCTAAAAGTTTCACAATTCTAGAAAATACAAACAAATACAAACAAATCTTCCTAGATATTTTGACACGAAACTTTTTGTCACTTAAATAAAATTGAATTTTAAAAAATTAATGAAAATTGAATAAAACACATTATGTGTTTTCAAGTTCCAGGAAATATTTTCTTTAACGATTCAGTGACTCTAAAAATGAAAAAGGTTTCAACCAATTTTAATGAATACTTTGAAACTATCGAACTCAAGGACTGATAAAGTTTTTCTGTAAATGTTAAAAAATACATAAATATACTACTCGAAAACTACTGCTTCGTTTTGAATAAAAGATCCTACCATTTTCGTCCTCTTCAAAGAGTTGAAAACTATACATCAAATTTATATAAATAAAGCAACTACGAAATACCGAGTACATTAATACATACTGTCAAACTTGAATTTCACAATCAATGTGCTACATGAGAACAGTGTAAAAAAAATATTTACCATTATAATGCAAACATTACAATAAAGATTTCGGATGAGTAAAAATTTAATAATCAAAATGAAGCGTCCTTTGCATTTATTAAGAATAAAATAAACATAACTCAAATATCAAAATACGTCATTCAAAAAAGTTGAAGAAAATTCATATTGTGTTATGTGATTCCTGAGAAATCTTTCTAAAACGACTAAGTGACTATGAAAATCCAAGACCACTATAAAAATGTTCTTGATAACTCTGAAACTTTAGAACTAAATATTTATCGATAAAGTTTTCTGAAACTGTTTAGAAACAAAAATACCAAAAAACTTACCTCTCCTCTTTAAAAAAAAAAATCCTACCTTATCGTCCTCTTCGAAAAATTTAAACTTATACAACTTTTTTTATAAACATCGAAACTGACTGACCCAAAATGACATTACTCAAATTTGGAATGAGGAAAAATGTATTGATTAAATTTGAAGCCTTTTTTACATTTTCCTTAAACGAAACTAACGTAAATTTATAAAAGTCATTTATAAAAGTTGAATAAAATCCATAATGTGTTGTGAGATTCCACGAAAAAATTGTCTAAAACGACTTAAACAATTTTAATGATTACTCCAAAGCTATAAAACTAAATTACTGATTAAGTTTTCTGAAAATGTTAGAAAACACATATACATTTATTAAAAACCCCCATGCCCGGAAAAAAATTATACCTTTTTCGTCCTCTTTAAAATCTCCCCGGAATTCGAATCCCGCGTAAATTTGTCGCCTTGTTTTCCATTTGTCGCGACGCGTTGATATTAACCCCTCGATTAATCACCGGAAACGTTGTTTTCGAGGCTTTTTAATTTCGCCGACTCGAATTTACCCCGGGAATTAATGTCGTTCATTTATCGTGAATGCACCGTGAAAAAAGAGGGCAGAGGTTATGGGTGTATCGCAAAAAGAGCGTCTCTTAAAAGAGTCTAAATCGATTCATTGTACCTCATTAAATCGTCGCACGTTCATCGAGTTGAGCATTCGAGCGTAATACGGTGATCTTAATAAACATCCAATTGAAAATTCCATCGCGTTTTCTCGAGAACGGTGGAAAATTTTTTTCCCCGAACGTTGTCCGTGCGATCCATTGTTCTTGTATCGCACGTGGAAACGAGTTTTTTTTTTATGTCGTGTCAGCTAATTAACATGAAAGATGAATTAAATTCGATTTAAACATGGAAATATATATGGATTTTTGGTTTTTTTAAGAGAGTGAGAAAAGGATAATTTTATGTGAACAGTAATTGAGGAAATTTGTGAAAATACTCACTGTGATTTTATAGGGTTTTGGTGTCACTGAGATGAAGATTTTTGACAACAGAGATTTTAATGAGTAATGAAGGAAATATTTTTCGAGGATGAGCTTTGAGTGGTTGAGTTACTGAATTCGTGGATTTGGCTCAAATTCGAGTCACGCATTTCGAAAATGGGAAAACCTATGCGGGTCGCATCGCGGCTTGAACTGCAGGCGATTCAGCCGCCAACAATTTCTCCGTGCATTTCGCGCACGCGCTTTCTTTTGGTGATTTCAAGATAAGGAATAATTCTTTGGGATGTAATTTTTTTAATCATTAATTTGTATTACATCTACCATTGATTATTGAGCCGTTCGATTTTTTATATATTTCTAACAAGTATCTACAGTTTTCAATTTTACTTTTATCAAAAGTTAATTTTTTGTTTTTTATTTTAAACTTTTTCCGTTGTCAATTAATTTTTTCATGTCTGAAAATGAATATTCTCGTTTTTTTGTGACAAGATGTAAGAAGAATAGTAAGTGATTTCGATTTTTAAAATTGTTTTTTCAAAATTCAATCGAATTTTTGTACCTATATGAAGTTGTACGACACTCGTTCGAAAATATGGAGAAAATGAAAATAGCTTAACATTTATGGACAACGTTTTCTGAACATTTGATAAATTTCGTTTTTGGAACATACATAATGAGGAGAATATATCAAATCTCAAGAAAATCTTTGTTTGCAATATCGTAAGCAAATGATGCAGACACCTTATGAAAAAATGCAAAAAAAGTGTTTTTAATAAAAATTTTTAATTTATTTTTGAAACTTAATTTTAATGTTATTCACGTAAAATTTACTGAAGACTTCAGAAACCACTGAATTTTTCTTCATGCATTGAAAATCTGTTCAGTTAAGAAAAATTTGTTATTTTTTTGTTTTATTTTGTTTGAGTACCTATGCCAAAAAAATATAGTAAATTCTCAACTATTGTAGTTATGACCTTATTTTTGCTAGACCTTGAACATAAATGTAAAACAATCGGGACTACATGTGAATGATGATTAGCTAATATTTTTCATGTTTGAATTTTGTTTTCGAAAAATCTATTTCATTTTGTTTCCTTAACATAATGACATTCTTCTTGAATTGTAATAATCCATTTTTTTCATTCCCAGAACAAATATTGTAAAAAAATTTTTACATATTAAAACATAGCAATGGAAACCTTATTGTTATTTGCAGAAAATATTATTTGTTTATTAACTTATTTAACAAGTAGGATTCACTGAAAATTTGAAGAATAATTAAAAAATTTTTTAGTTGTAGGTACATGAAATATACGTTTAGATCTTGCACATTTTTTAATTGACATAATTTTTTTCTTTTTGTTGGACACATTGAGGTGATATCGAAATCTCTAAAGTTTTGGCTCAATCTTTCTCATACACAAAATTAAATGGTGAACTAACAATAGTACAAAAACTGTAAACAAAAAAATTTTTAAACTAATTGTTGAGATTTGTTACACAGCGTGAACAATATTAGCAACGAGTTTACATTTTTCTATTTCGTTTTTCTATGTCATCTATGAAATTTCGTTCTTCAAACGTTTCTACAAGAAAAAATTCTTTCTTTTTAAGAAAATATTTTTTTTCATCTTTAAAACAAATGTATAAAACTTCCGATCGAATAGTAAATTTTTTCAATGGATTTAAATTTAAATTTTTTTGCAAAATATATAAACGATATTTGTTTTACCAAGTGAAATTCAGTGGAAACATTTCAAATTATTATTACCAAAATTTTCATTTGTCTGAAAGAAAAATAGTATGCAATCTGTGAAACAATATGAAAAATTGCAATGTATGTTATGTATTAACATTGTCAATTTTAGAAATATCTATTACACATGTAAAGCGTTTGAAGTTTTGGAATTCATCGAAAACTTTCTAACATTAGCAATGAATATTGCATAAAATAAACAAAACAAAAATGTGTACTAAAAAAACTGCAATGGTTATACATTTTCAGATTTTGCTTTCGAAAAATTTATAATATTTCATTTTACACATCTCAAACATGTAAAATTCATTGAATATTTTTTAAATAATGAATCTTCTACCACAGAATTATCAGCACTAAGTGTTGTTACAAAAAAAAATCTATTAATGTAAAAGTTTTTTATCAGGAACCATGTATGGTATAAAATAGAAATTCGAAAGGATGATATTAGAAGTCTTATGAAAATTACTTGTATTCAATTAGTTATCAGTATTATAAAAATGACCAAACAGTATGCAACAGACTTTCTTAGGATAATTAAAGTACATCATAACTCAGTTAATGAGTTCAAATGTTTTAGTTAACTTCTGATAAAAATGAATTTCAAAAATTCATGAAATACATCCTTCATACCAAAGTATTTGAATTATATTATTTATTTAAACTTCGGGAGAAATGCATCAAAGTAGATATTATTTTTGCCCTGACGCTCGACTTATCAATGAATAAAATAAAATTATACTCATCATCACTAACTATTTTATTTTCTTTCAATAAGAGTTTAATGTGCTCTCACAACATATCCACATCCACCTCATTTTTTTTCGCCGCATCATGCAATTACGTTCGAATATAAATTTATAGTCCAAATAATCAATCACCCCGCGAGTTACGTGATATTCAGCGCAAATGGGAGTTAATAAAGCAGGTCTGGAAAATCCAAAGTTGGCGTATTTTCGAGCAACCCTTTCTGCACCCCATCAGCTCGTTTTTGCGGGTTCGCCTTGATTTTTATCGGAGATATCTCATATCGAATCTTGTTTAGTTGAAACTTTTAATGCTTCGACGTTCCTTTTTGCTTTGTTCACATTCGCATCGCTCGTTTATTCGAGTACGTGAGAAAAATGCCAAGGCGCGCCGTGATAAAGACAATTTCTTTCGAGTTACTGAAGAAAAGCGTAATAAGCATCCGCCGTGAGATTTGCCTTTGCAGACGCTGCTGTAATTACGGGATCGTTTTATTACAGAAACGGTTTTTTTAAGTGCGCTAAAGAATCCCAATTCGTGGAAAACGTCCCGAACTACGAATGTTTCTTTTGCAAAAATTAAAAAAAAGAAACTAATTTTCGACGGAGGAAAAGCTAGATTTTTTTCAGTGTACGAATTCTGATTATGATTTTAGAGGTATGGATGAAAGTGTTTCCTTTAGTGTTTAAGTTCATGAAAAATGAAATACTTGGCTGGCATTGTTACTAGTAGATAGTAGTAGTTGTTATAAAAGCTATTGTGTGAAATGTTTTTTTTCTTAAACAAAGAATAAAGTATATTCATTTTTAATAAGTTACTTATACGTGAGAAGGTAAACTTTGATTTTTTGTTAAGTAACGAGTTTTGAAAAAAGAGAAAAACTTGAAAACTTTTTTTGGACCTAGAAATCATGCGTTACCGAATACTTTTATTGATAGGACTATATAAACAGTATTGGGACCAATAAAGGTTATTCAATGAAAAAAAATGTTTAAGTGAGTTGTTGAGTAATTTCGGAAAGTTTTTATGAAGCGTAGTTGTTTCATGATTTTCAAGATTTGATAGAAGAACGACAAAGGAAATCAATAGGACATGATTATACAAAATTATAGTAAAAACTTTTTTGCATAGTAACTAAGAAAATGGTCGCATCTATCGAAAAAAACACCATAGTTAATACTAACGTTTTGTACGTAATAAATAACTATTCAGCCTTTTCCACAAAAATCTAACAGTAAAAAACTTAGACGAGGCACAGATACTCTGTGCCGTTACGTAGAACTACGTCAATCATTTTCGTTATAAAAACTACTTCCAACAAACCAAATTTAAAGTTTCTTTTTTTTTTTTGATAGTCATTTTTTTATTGAATTGAAAACTGAAGTATGCAGCTAAAATTTATACATTTTTCCGAAAAAAATAAATATATAAATAAATGTAAACAATTTATTTTAATTATATTTGAAAATGAATAAAATATGAAAATAATGGATGGAAAAATGGATATTAATGAAATTTCAGAAGGAGGAAAAAAATGAGTATATACTCGTACGAATATAATTTCACGAATAGCGTTATCAAGAAGAATTAACCCAGGAATGGCTAGAGAAAGTATACAAACATACCGAAACGCAAATATTAGTTACGCAAATAAATAGTTTCATAGCTATTTACCTCTCCCTCAGCGTTGCCGTTGCCGTTGCATAGCTATTTACCCCTCTCCCTTAAGCGTTGCCGCTGCCGTTGCATAGCTATATACCCCCCCCCCTCAGCGTTGCCGTTGCCGTTGTAGTTGCATAGCTATTTACCCCCCCCCCCTCAGCGTTGCCGTTGCCGTTGTAGTTGCATAGCTATTTACCCCCCCCCTAAGCGTTGCCGTGTCGTTGCATAGCT
>JAPYZL010078180.1:0-11312 GCA_030522825.1 Platygaster orseoliae
TTGAAATAATTAAATTCCAAGTTATGTGGTACATATTCGTTGTATATGAAGTATTTTTTGTAAAAAAACTTTTAAAAAAGTAGATAGGCTAGGAGAGTTCGGCGTCACCCCACTCCTCCACCTCCCACGCGACCTTCCACGCGCCGCTCACTCCCCCCACCCCTGCCACCTGATGGGGCTGCCCCCCCGTCCTCAGGGGGGGAGGTTAATGTGGGGCAGAAGGGCAGACCAATCAGGTGGCAGTGGTGGGGGGAGTGAGCGGCGCGCGGGAGGTCGCGTGGGAGGTGGAGGAGTGGGGTGACGCCGAACTCTGCTAGCCTATCTACTAAACAAATTTGTGTTTTCTTGAAAGTATATCCTTACCGACAAAAAAAACAAAAGGAAACGTATGATTTCCCATTTTTTTCACATTCTAGAATTTTGAGAAAACAGCATTTTGATTTTAAATAATTGTAGAATACAAAGAACGAATTTTGACTAATAGAAAACAATAATACATGTTGATTTAACTGACTTCTTTTTATTGATTTTTTGATTTAATCAATACACTAGACTTTCAAAAGCGATACTTTAATTGATTGTTTTCCATTTTGATCTATGTTTAACATTTCTATAAATATTTACCATAACATGTATGATAGATAATTCATTGTAAAAAAAAAAATCAATAATATTTGCACAATATATGTTTTTGAGTTAATTTAAATAATTTTTTTATTCTTTATTCCAACTATTGAAATTTTCAAATTTTCTTAAATTAATCAAATAATTTAAATTAATTAAAAAAATTCGAAAATCTATTTATAAAATAACGTAACGGTGAAAACATCACATGATAAAAAAACGCAAGTAAAAATATATTGCCCGAGGGCAGGGAAGAATACTGGGCTTGGATTCAGATTCAATACTCTAAGTCGATAGGGATCGAAGAGCTGGCTTGAAAAAACTTCCACTCGTTATTTCCCAATCATACTTTTCCGACCTTTCACACTTTTGCTGATAAAAATTTTGATTTCTCGATTAATATTGATACTGAATCCAAATTTTATAAATAAAAATTAATTAATATTGCAGTAACTCCGAATTTACTAATCTAATAGTAGTTTTCGAGTATTCGATAAGCTCATATACTCTGTTTTGAAAAAAAAGCACAAAATAAAATTTGTTTGTAAATGATTTTGTAAAAATCTGCACAAATCCGATCACTAATGTGAAAGTCATTATTATTATTAGAAAAGTCATACAATGACGAAATCATTAGTAAAAATTAACTTCTGAATTAGTAATATTTGTCTTTTTCACACGTACAACATCTACAAAAGAATAAGTTATATTTGACTAATAATTCAAGTGAAAAACTACTAATTGAGTTTCTATTTATAATACTTTAATAACTATAAGAGTATATAACTAACTTTCGTTCTCATGATCTCGTTGGTAGAATATCATCTTCAGTCAAATACTTTGTACCGCCGGCTTCTACCGCCGGCTTCTGCCGCTGGCATCTACCATCGACATTTACAGCCGGATAATACAGCTGGCTTTCCATTTATAATACTAAAACAACTATAATAGTATATAACTAACTTCTGTTCTTATGATCTCGTTACTTGGCCATCAACTTCCGTCAAATACTATTTACCGCCGGCTTTTACCGGGGGCTTCTGCCGCTGGGTTCTACCATCGGCGTTTACCGTCGGATTATAAAGCTGGCTTTCTATTTAGAGGAATAAAATAACTATAAGTGTATATAAATAACTTTAATTCTCATGATCTCGTTGCTAGAAGATCACCTTCAGTCAAATACATTTCACCGCCGGCTTTTACCGCCGGCTACTGCCGCTGGCTTCTACTATAGGCATTTACCGCCGGATTATACAGCTGGCTTTCTATTTATAATATAAAATAACTATAAGGATATATAACTAACTTTCGATCTGATGATCTCTTTGCTAGAACATTATCTTCAGTCAAATACTTTTTACCGCCGGCTTTTACCCCCGGCTTCTGACGCTAGCGTCTACCAATGGCATTTACTGCCGGATTATACAGCTGGCTTTCCATTTGTAATGCTAAAATAATTATATGAGTATATAACTAACTTCTTTCTAATGATCTCGTTGCCAGAACATCATGTTCAGTCAAATACTTTTTACCACCGGCATTTACCGCCGGCTTTTACCGTTTGCATTTACCGTCGGATTCTACAGCTAGCTTTCTATTTATAATACTTAAATAACTATGAGAGTATATAACTAACTTTCGTTCTTATGATCTCGTTGCTAGAACATCATCTTCGGTCAAATACTTTTTACCTCCGGCTTTTACCGCCGGCTTCTGCCGCTGGCTACTACCATCAAAATATACCGCTGGGTTATACAACTGTCGTTCATTTGTAATACTAAAATGACTATAACAGTAGATAACTAACTTTCGTTCTAATGATCTCGTTACTAGAACATCGTCTTCAGTCTAGTAGTTTTCAACGCCAGCTTTTACCACCTGTTTTTGCCGCTGGCTTCGACTGTTTGCGTTTACCACCGGATCATACAGCTGGCTTTCCATGTATAATACCAAAATAACTATAAAAGTATACAACTAACTTTCGTTCTTATGATGTCATTGCTGGAACATCATATTCAGTCAAATACTATTTACCGCCGGGTTTCACCGCCGGCTTCTGCCGCTGGTATCTACCAACGGCATTTACCGCCGTATTATACAGATGGATTTTCATTTATAATACATAAACAATTATAATGGTATATATTTAACTTACGTTTTCATGATCTCGTTGCTAGAACATCATCTTCAGTCCAATCCTTTTTTCCGCCCGCTTTTACCGCCGGCTTTTGCCGCCAGCTTCTACTATCGGCATTAACCGCCGGATTATACAGCTGGCTCTCCGTTGATCATAGTATAATTAATATAAGAGTATACAACTAACTTTTTTTTCATTATCTCGTTGCTAGAACATCATCTGCCGTTAAATAATTTTTACCGCTGGCTTTTACCGCTGGCTTTTGCCGCTGGCATCTACTATCGGCACTTCCCGCCGGATAATAAAGCTGACTTTCCATTTATAATACTAAAACAACTATGATAGTATTTAACTAACTTTCGATCTCATGATTTCGTCGCTAGAACATCATGGTCAGTCAAATATTTTTTAATGCCGGCGTTAACGGCTGGCTTCTGCCACTGGCTTCTACCATTTGCATTTACCGCCGGATTATACAGCTGGCTTTCTATTTCCGATAATAACATAACTATAAGAGTATATTACTCACTGTCGTTCTCGTGTTCTCGTTGCTAGAAAATCATCTTCATTCAAATACACTTAACCGGCGGCTTTTACCGCCGGCTTCTGCCGCTGGGATCTACCAACGGCATTTACCGCCGGATTATACAGCTGGCATTCTATTTCTAACACTAAAACAACTATAAGAGTATATAACTAACTTTATTTCCTATGATGTCGTTGCTAGAACATCATCTTCCGTCAAATACGCTTTACCGCCGGCTTTTACCAGAGGTTTCTGCCACTGGCGTCTACCGTTTGTATTTAACGACCGATTCTATAGCTGGCTTTCTATTCATAATAATAAAATAACTATTAGATTTTATAACTCGGTTACGTTCTCATGATCTCGTTGCTAGAACTTCATCTTCAGTCAAATACTTTTAACGGCCGGCTTTTACCGCCGGCTTCTGCCGCTGGCTTCTACCATCGGCATTTATCGCTGGATTATACAGCTGGCTTTCCATTTATAATACTCAAATAACTCTAAGACTATATAACTAACTTTCGTTCTAATGATCTCTTTTCTGGAACATCATCGTCATTTAAAATATTTTTTACCGCCGGCATTTAACGCCGGCTTTTACCGCCGGCTTCTCCCGCTGCCTTATACCATCGGCATTCACCGCTGGAATATGAAGCTGGCTATTCATTTATAATAGTAAAATAACTATAAAAGAGTATAACTAACTGTCGTTCTGATGTTCTCGTTGTATAAACATCATCTTCAGTCAAATACTTTTTACCGTCAGCATTTACCGCCTGTTTTTACCGCCGGCTTCTGTCGCTGGCTTCTACCATTTGCATACACCTTCGGATTATACGGCTGGTTTTACATTTACAATACTAAGATAATTATTAGAGTTTATCACTAACTGTCGTTCTCATCATATCGTCGCTAGAACATCATCTTCAGTCAAACACTTTTTTCTGCCGGCTTTTACCGGCGGCTTCTGCCGCTGGCTCCTACCATCGTCATTTACCACCGCATTATACAGCCGGCTTTCGATTTATAATACTGAATTAACTATGAAAGTATATAACTAACTTTCGTTCTTATGATCTCATTGCTAGAACATCATCTTCATTCAAATAGCTTTTACAGCCGGCTTTTACCGCCAGCTTCTGCCCCTGGGATCTACCAACGGCATTTTCGCCGGATAATATAGCTGGCTTTGTATTTATAATACCAATATAACTATTAGAGTATATAACTAACTTCCGATGTAATGATGTCGTTTCCAGAACATCGTCTTCAATCAAATACTTTATACCGCCGGCTTTTACCGCCGGCTACTGCCGAAGGCTTCTACCAAACGCTTTTACCGCCGGATTATACAGATGTCTATCTATTTAAAATACTTATATAAATAAAAGAATATATAACTAACTTTCTTTCTGATTATCTCCTTGCTAGAACATCATAGTCAGTCAAATACTTTTTACCGCCGGCTTTTACCGCCGGCTTCTACTGCAGGCATCTACCAACGGCATTTACCGCCGGATTATACAGCTGGCTTTTCATTTATCATACATAAACTATTAAAATAGTATATATTTTACATTCGTTCCCATGATGTCGTTGCTAGAACATAACCTTCAGTCGAATATTTTTTACCGCCGGCTTTTACCGACGGCTTCTGCCGCTGGCTTCTTCCGTTAGTATTTATAGCCTAATTATACAGTTGGACTTCTATTTATAATGCTGAAATAACTATGAGAGTATGTAACTAACTTTCGTTATCATGATCTCGTTGCTAGAAGTTCATCTTCAGTCAAATACATTTTACCGCCGGATTTTATAGCTGGCTTTCCATTTATAATACTAAAATAACTATAAGAGTATACAACTAACTGCCGTTCTCCTGTTCTAGTTGCTAGGATATGATCTTCAGAAAAATACATTTTACCGCCGGCTTTTACTGCCGCTTTTTACCGCCGGCTTCTGCCGCTCGCTTCTACCGTTTGCATTTACCGCCGGATTATACAGATGGCTTTCGATTTGTAATACTAAAATAACTATATGAGTAAATAACTAACTTTATTTCTAATGATCTCGTTGCTAGAAAATCATCTTCAGTCAAATACTTTTTACGGCCGGCATTTACCGCCGGCATCTGCCGCTGGCTTCTACCGTTGGCATTAACCGCCGGAATATACAGCTGGCTTTCTATTTATAATACTTGAATAACTATAAAAGTATATAAATAACTTTCGTTCTTATGATCTCGTTGCTAGAACATCATCATCAGTCAAATATTTTTTACCTCCGGGTTTTTCCGCCTTCTTCTGCCGCTGGTTTCCACCGTTTGCATTTACCGCCGGATTATACAGCTGGCTTTCTTTTTATAGTACTTTAATAATTATAAGAGTATATAAGTAACCTTCGTTCTCATGAACTCGTTGCTAGAACATCATCTTCAGTCGAATACTATTTACCGCCGGCTTTTACCGCCGGCTTCGGCCGCCGGCTTCTACTATCGGCATTTACTGCCGAATCATACAGCTGGCTTTCCATTTATATTAGTAAAAAAAATATGAGAGTATATAAACAACTTTCATTTTCATGATCTCTTTGCTAGAACATCATCTTCAGTCAAACACTTTTTACCGCCGGCTTTTACTTTCGGCTTCTGCCGCTTTCATCTACCATCGGCATTTCCCGCCGGATAATACAGCTGGCTTTCAATTTATAATACTAAAACAACTATAATAGTATTTAACTAATTTTCGTTCTCATGATTTCGGCGCTAGGACATCATCGTCAGTTAAATATTTTCTAACGCCGGCGTTTACCGCCGGCTTCTGTCGCTGGCTTCTACCGTTTGCATTTACCGCCAGACCATACAGCTGGCTTCCTATTTTTAATAGTAAACTAACTATAAGAGTATATTACTAACTTTCGTTCTCCTGTCTTCGTTGTTAGAACATTATCTTCATGCAAATACTTTTAACCGTCGGCTTTTACCACCGGCTTTTGCCGCTGGGATCTACCATCGTCATTTACTGCCGGATTATACAGCTGGCTTTCCATTTATTATACTTAAAAAACTATAGGAGTATATAACTAACTTTCGTTCTCATCATCTCGTCGCTAGAACAAAATCTTCAGTCAAATACATTTTACTACCGGCTTTTACAGCCGGATTATACAGCTGGCTTTCCATTGATAATAGTAAAATAAATGTAAGAGTATATAACTAACTATTTTCTCTTGATCTCGTTGCTGGAACATCATCTTCAGTCTAATACTTTTTACCGCCGGCTTTTACCGCCGGCTTTTGCCGCTGGCATCTACCATCGGCATTTCCCGCCGGATAATAAAGCTGATTTTCCATTTAAAATACTATATTAAATATAGTAGTATTTAACTAACATTCGTTTTCATGATTTCGTAGCTAAAAAATCATCGTCAGTCAAATATTTTTTACCGCCGGCGTTTACCGCCGGCTTCTGCCGCTTGCTTCAACCGTTTGCATTTACCACCGGATTATACAGCTAGCTTCCTATTGCTAACAGTAAAATAACTAGAAGAGTATATATCTAACTTTCGTTCTCCTGGTTTCGTTGCTAGAACATTATCTTCATTCGAATACCATTAACCGCCGGCTTTTACCACCGGCTTCTGCCGCTGGGATCTACCATCGCCATTTACCGCGGGATTATACAGTTGGCTTTTCATTTACAATACATAAACAATTAGAATAGTAAATACTTAACTTTGGTTCTCATGATCTCGTTGTTAGAAAATCATTTTCAGTCAAGTACGTTTTGCCGCCGGGTTTTACCGCCGACTTCTGCCGCTGGCTTCTATAAACTGCATTACTTGCCGGATTATAGAGCTGGCTTTCTATTTATAATACTTTAAGTACTATAATAGTATGTAACTAACTTTTTTTCTAATGATCTCGTTGCTAGAACATCATCTTCCGTCAAATACGTTTTACCGCCGGCTTTTACGGGCGGCTTCTGCCGCTGGTGTCTACTGTTTGTATTTAATGACAGATTCTACAGCTGACTTTCTATTCATAATACTATAATAAGTATTAGATTATTAACTCACTTACTTTCTCATGATCTCGTTGCTAGAACATCATCTTCAGTCAAATACTTTTTACGGCTGGCTTTTACCGCCGGCTTCTGCCGCTGACTTCTACCATCAGCATTTACCGCCGGATTATAAAGCTGTGTTTCTATTTAGAACATTAAAATAACTGTAAGAGTATCAAACTAATTTTCGTTGTCATGATCTCTTTGCTGGATCATCATCTTCATTTAAAATACCTTGCATTGCCGGCTTTTACCGCCGGCTTCTGCCGCTAGTTTCTACCGTTTGCATTTACCGCCGAAATATACAGCTGGCTGTCTATTTATAATACTCAAATAACTATAAGAGTATATAACTAACTGTCGTTCTCCTGATCTCGTTGCTAGAATATCATTTTCAGACAACTACTTTTTACCGCCTGCTTTTACCGCCGGATTCTGCCGCTGGCTTGTACCGTTTGCATCGACCGCCGGATTATACAGCTGGCTTTCCATTTATAATACAAAAATATCTATAAGAGTTTATTACTAACTTTCATTCTCATGTTCTTGTTGCTAGAACATCATCTTCAGTCAAAAACATTTTACCGCCGGCTTTTACCGCCAGCTTCTGCCGCTGGCTTCTACCGTTTGAATTTACGGCTGGATTATACAGCTGACTTTCTATTCATAATACTTGAAAAACTAGAAGAGAATATAACTAACTATCGTTCTTATGATCTCGTTGCTACTACATCATCTTCAGTCAAATACTTTTTACCGCCGGCTTTTACCCCCATTTTTTGCCGCTGGTCTCTTCTATCGGCATTTCCCGCCGGATAATACTGCTGGCTTTCCACTTATAATACTCAAACAACTATAAGAGTATATAAGTAACTTGCGTTCTCCTGATCTCGTTGCTAGAACATCATCTGTATTTAAATACTTTTAACCGCCGGCCTCTTTTGCTGGCTTCTACCAAAGCCAATTAGCACCGGACTATACAGCTAGCTTTCTATTTATAATACTCAAATAACTATTAGAGCATATAATTAACTTTCGTTTTAATGATCTCGTTTTTGAACATCATCTTCATTTAAAATATTTTTTACCGCCGGCATTTATCGCCGGCTTTTACTACCGGCTTCTGCCGCTGCCTTCTACCATGATCTTTAATGACGGAATATGAAGCTGACTTTCCATTTATCATAGTAAAATAACTATAAAAGAATATAACTAAATGTCGTTCTGATGATCTCGTTGCTAGAACATTATCTTCAGTCAAATACTTTTTACCGCCAGCTTTTTATCGCCTGCTTTTACCGCCGGCTTCTGTCGCTGGTTTCTACCGTTTGCATATACCGCCGGATTATACAGCTGGCTTTCCATTTATAATACTAAAATGACTATAACAGTATAAAACTAACATTCGTTCTCATGATTTCGTTGCTAGTACATCATCTTCATGTAAAGACTTTTTACTGCCGGCTTTTAACGCAGGCTTCTGTCGCTGGCTTCTACCAACGCCATTTACCGCCGGATTATACAGCTGGCTTTCCATTTATCATACTGATATAACTATAAGAGTAAATAACTAACTTTCGTTCTCATGATCTCGTTTCTAGATCATCATCTTCAACTAAATAATTTTTACCACTGGATTTTACCGCCTGCTTCTGCCACTGGCTTCTACCAAAGGCATTTACCGCCGGATTATACGGCTGATTTCCATTTATAATACTATGATAATTATTAGAGTTTATAACTAAGTTTTATTCTCATTATATTGTCCCTAGAATATCATCTTCAGTTAAATACATTTTACTGTCTGCTTTTACCGCCGGCTTTTGCCGCTGGCTTCTGTCATCGTCATTTACCGCCGCATTATACAGCTGGCTTTTGATTTATAATACTGAAATAACTATAAAAATATATAACTAACTTTCGTTCTTATGATCTCATTGCTAGAACATCATCTTTATTCAAATACCTTTTACCGCCGGCTTTTACCGCCTGCTTCTGCTGCTGGCTTCTGCCGTTTGCATTCGACGCCGGATTATACGGCTGGCTTTCTATTTATAATACTTAAATAATTATAAGAGTATAAATCTAACTTTCGTTCTTATAAATTCGTTGCTAGAACGTCTTCTTCAGTCAAAAACTTTTTACCGCCAGCTTTTACCGCCAGCTTCTGCCGCTGGCTTCTATCGTTTGCATTTACGGCCGGATTATACTGCTGGCTTTCTATTCATAATATTGAAAAACTAGAAGAGAATATAACTAACTATCGTTTTAATGATATCGTTGCTACTACATCATCTTCAGTCACATACTTTTTACCGCCGGCTTTTACCGCCGGCTTCTGCCGCTGGCTTCGACCAACAAGATTTACCGCTGGATTAAACAACTGTCTTTCCATTTGTAATACTAAAATGACTATAACAGTATATTACTAACTTTCGTTCTCATGATCTCGTTTTTGAAACATCATCTTCATTTAAAATACCTTGTATCGCCGGCATTAACCGCCGGCTTTTACCGCCGGCTTCTGCCGCTCGCTTCTACCGTTTGCATTTACCGCCGAATTATACAGCTGGCCTTCCATTTTTAGTACTAAAATAACTATATGAGTATATAACTAACTTTCGTTCTCATCATCTCGTCGCTAGAACATCATCTTCATTTAAATACATTTTACTGCCGGCTTTTACCGCCGGCTTTTACCACCGGCTTCTGCCGCTGGCTTCTACCATCGTCATTTACCGCCGATTATACAACTGGCTTGCGATTTATAATACTGAAATAACTATAAAAGTATATAACTAACTTTCATTCTGATGATCTCCTTGCAAGCACATCATCTTAATTGAAATAGTTTTTACCGCCGGCTTTTGCCGCTGGCATCTACCAACGGCATTTACCGCCGTATTATACAGCTGGCTTTTCATTTATAATACATAAATCATTATAATCGTATATATTTAACTTTCGTTCTCATGATTTTGTTGCTAGAACATCATCTTTATTCAATTACTTTTTGCCGCAGGGTTTTACCGCCAACTTCTGCCGCTGGTTTCTACCATCGGCATTTACCGCCGGATTATACGGCTGATTGTCCATTTACGATTCTAAAATAACCATTAGCGTATATACCTGACTTTTTTTCTCATAATCTCGTTGCTAGACTATCATTTTTAGTCAAATACTTTTTACCGCCGGCTTTTACCGCCGGCTTTCACCGTCGGCTTCTGCCGCTAGCTTCTACCGTTTGCATTTGAAAGTTATTTACTTATGTTCACAATTTGTTTTTTTTTTTTTTATTTGTTAAACTTTTGGTTTTCTTACAATTATTTTCCTTATTTATAAAAAACATTCTTCGATTTGGTGCTTTTTCCAATAATATAATTTTTTTCGGAAAGTATTGTTCTTATTTCATTCTTTCGGTCAGTGAACTTAACACTGTTGTTTTTCCTTTTCATATCTTTATGTAAGTCAAATTCTGAATAATCGGTTAAATAATTCAGTTATAAATAATTCATGCTATTATTTACCATTACAACAATCTTCAAGAGCCAATTAGTTAAATAGAAAATAAAGTTATCTTCCATTTATTAAACTGTCTTTTTTTCCTGGTTGCAAAATGATTTTTGATAGCACATGTTTTTAGAGGTAAAAACAAAAATTTTCAACAAAAAAATATGCATGAATTTCGTCTTCATTATTCTTTTAACGCTGCAAACATAATTGTTCATATAAATTATTGACATATTAATTTCTGCCTCGTATTATTTTAAATTCATTTCACTTATATTTAGACTATTTATATGACAATACATACAGGGTGTATCAAAGTCCCCGCGTCAAAAGATAATTCTAGATTCCTTTTTAATTTCGAGTCGAAAAGTCCTTTACCACTTTTTGCAAAACTCAAAAACAAAGAAGTTATTCAAGTTTGAAATTTAAACAATAAACGCGCTTTTACGAG
>JAPYZL010078188.1:0-16755 GCA_030522825.1 Platygaster orseoliae
AAATTTTGAATTTTAAAATAATGACAAATTTTGAATTTTAAAATAATGACAAATTTCGAATTTTAACAAAATGACAAATTTTAAATTTTAAAATAATGACAAATTTTAAATTTTAAAATAATGAAAAATTTTTAATTTTAAAATAATGACAAATTTTTAATTTTAACATAATGACAAATTTTTAATTTTAAAATAATGAAAAATTTTGAATTTTTAAATAATGAAAATTTTTGAATTTTATAATAATGACAAATTTTGAATTTTAAAATAATAACAAATTTTGAATTTTAACATAATGATAAATTTTGCAAAAAGGATAATTTTTATATAAAGGATGTCAATTTCTTAAAGTTGATGTACACAAAATTTGAATTTTTTACAGTTTTTTTTTTTCGCAAATGCTGAATCCTTAGTATGAAAAGTCTGCTTTAATAAAATTTATAGAATTTAGGTTCACATGATACAAAAGTTTTAAAAGTGTTCCAAATCATGTATTATTATTAAAAAATACAGAAAATTTGAGAATTAGAAAAATGTTATAAATCATATTAATTTCTAGACTTTATGATCATGTTCTCAAGAATTTAAATCTAATGAAATTCGAACAGTTCAATAAAATGGTTTCAACTCGTCACTTTTAATTTGAAAAATCATTATTTATAAAATTCGTTCCTCCAAAAAACCTTCGGAAGTGAATTTGTATGAAAAATGAAATATTTGGTTCGTATTATTTTGGTCAAACGATGCAATAGAAACTGATCATGAAATAATGACAAATTTTAAATTTTAAAATAATGACAAATTTCAAAAGGATGTCAATGTCCAAAAGTTGATGCAAAAAATATTTAGATTTTTTATAAAAATGAAAAGAAAACTTTTCATAATTATTTTTAAAAATATTTTATACATTTTTTCTTTTTCTACTATAAAAAAACAATAAAAATATCAGGGATACACTTGCTTAAAGTTTTGTCCGAAAAGGTCTACTTATCAAAATTATTACACATTTGAATTTCTGAAATTTTAAAATATTTTTGACGATTCGTAAGAGATTTGACAGCTTTGAAAATTTTGACAGCTTTTTAAAAATAATATACACCATTTCTATCGGTTAATTTATTTTGAAAAAATTATTCTTAGAGTTTGAAAAATTTTGTTGATTATGACAGTTTTTCAATTAACGACTTTTTTTACAGCTTTGACAATAAATGTTAAATAAATAAACTGATTGAAATTTGTCAATAACTACACACTGCTCTTCATAGTTACATTAATTTTTTTTTTATTTTCAGCTTGATCCTCAATATTTGGTAGTTCGACTTTATATTGAATTTTTGTTTAATTTGTAAATCTAGGAACTTTTAACACTTCAATTTATCTCGTGTTTTTCCTGGAAAATTGGCATACTTTCTCATACATAAATATTTTCTATATTTATTTCACAGTTTTCTGAATTCAGTGGCCCAAAATTTCAGAAAAATCACCAATTTTACTTAAAAAAAGTAAAAAATACGTCGAACCTCATCATTTTACAATAAACACGAAAAAAAATGAATATCACTAATTAATCCTTAGTTTCGATAAATTCACTTCCAAAAACTCAACTCCAAATTAACTCTCGAATCCACACAATATTTCCTTGCCGCAACTAAACGACAAGTGTAAATCACAAAACATTCCAAAACACAGACGAAAGTCCAGTAAATTTCGACACAACATAATTCCGCGTACATTTTTCCCGGTTTTTCGGACATTTCACGTGTTTTACGACACGGCCCTAAATTCCAAACGCGTTATTTTTCCCAATTATCCTGACTCGCAAAATACCTCTGACGAGTATTTTTTTTTTACGTTCCCCGATCGGATTTTTTCCCCGGACCTCCGCGACGAAGTGACATATGGTATTGCATTGTCCGATATTTTTTTCCTCTCCCGTGCAATGGCAAACGAGTCGACATTGAGGATATCGCGATGGACATCGCTGATGGTATTACAGACCGAAGAGCGTTCCAAACTTCGTTGCAGCCCAAAGCCCTGTCAAACTCGAAAGCTCCAAATTGAAAAAATATCGAAGGCGTTCCCTGGTAAAGGTGCTATCAGAGAAATTACATGGAAGTTTTATGGAAAAGTGTAAAACTTGTATGAAATTTCAGGGAAGAAAAATATATACAGATCATTTTTTAAATCAGTTATTCTACAAAAATTACTCTCTCGATTTGAATAAGTAGAAAACTATTATACTTATTAACGGAATTCCACTTAGTAAAAAAGTATAATAATATAAAAATTATATTTGCCGGCATAAAATATTTTCTAAAAAATGCAGGTTACAAATAAAATGTATATTAACGTCTATCGTCATTTCAAAATTTGGGAAAACAGTCATTGGATTTCGAAAATTCATCATTTATTCAACAATAAATAGACAAATTCGTGAAGTGTCATTTGAGATTCAATTTCATCATTCCATCAGTTGACACATCAAATTGACAATTTGTAAATCAATTTTTTATTGTTATTAAAAATTATGTAAATGATTATTATCTTCATTTCAGGCATTAAATTTTTAATACGATTTTTTAAAATGTGTATTTATGCGAAATTCGAAGTGAAAATAAATATACAAAACAGCGACACTTGACACAATTGGTATAATTTATTGTTAATTACTAATTAACAATAATAATTGTTTAGCTAATTTTACTGACGATAATAGTAGTTTAGAAAAAAAAATAATGTCTTGCATTTTTGGAAAAAATATTCTTATCATACTCAAAATTTCAAAGAAATTTCATACAAGTTTCATAGAAAACTGTAAAAGTTGTAAGAAATTTCAGAGAAGAAAAATATGTACAGATTGTTTTTTAAATCGGTTATTCCGCCAAAATTATCAATGATGAGAAAATTCTGTGAATTTTACTTTCAAGAAAACTGATACTTCTGTATTGTAATGATAAGCTACGTTCATAACACCCATTAAATTTATTGGCATGAAAAATAAACTTTTTTTTAGGCTCTTTTGTCATACAAAAAACTGAGAACACAGTGAAACATGAAAAATTAATCATTTATTTTCCAATAAATAAAGAAATTCGTAAGTGTCACTTGAGATTAAATGTAAAGAATGAGAAAATAAAAATTTGTTAATTACTTTACTATTGCAAATTATGCAGTTGTTTATTTATTTCATTAAAAGACTTTTATTTTTGCTACGATTTTTTTAAATTCGTATTTATGCAAAACTCAAAGTCAAATTAAACATATAAAACAGTGACACTGCAAACATTTGTTTATTTATTGCCAATTAAATACTGCATCTTATAAATAATGATCAGTTAAATGGTTCTCTAATTTTGCTAACGATAAAAGTAGCTCAAAACCAAAAACTATGAAATTTCTATGACATTTCTATAAAAATTCTGGAAAATTATAATTTTGACAAGTGTAAAAAATTCACATAGAGAAAAATGTATATATAAATAGTTTATCTTTCTAGTTATTTTCCTGAAATTATCAATTATTATAAAATTCTGTAACTTCTACTTTCAATAAAACAAATTATTTCAAATTTGCAAAATGAGCTATATTAAAACAATCCATTATATTTATTGCCATGAAATATTTTCCGAAAAATGCACGTTTCGAAAAATATTTGTATTAATGTCTTTTTTCATATAAAAAACTGAGAAAACAATAAAATTCAAAAAATACATAATTTATTTCACAATAAATAAACAAATTCTTAAGGTGTCTCTTGACGATCGATGTAAAAAATGAGAAAATAACAATTTTTAATAACTTCTACTATTGCAAATTATGCATATGTTTATTTATTTCAATTAAGGGCTTTTATTTTTTATACGATTTTTTCGTATTTATGCAAAATTTAAAGTAAAAATTATCATATAAAACAGCAACCGTTCGAACATTTGTTTATTTATTGTCAGTTAAATACTGCATCTTATAAATAATGATCAGTTGAATGTTTCTCTAATTTTACTAATGATAAAAGTAGTTTAGAACAAAAAACTATGAAACTTCTATGACATTTCTATGAAAATTCTGAAAAATTATAATTTTGGCAAGTATCAAAAATTCACATATAAAAAAATGTATGTATAGATAGTTTTCCTTTCTAGTTATTTTCCTGAAATTATCAATCATTATAAAATTCTGTAAGTTTTTCTTTTCATAAAATAAGTAATCCTACATTTTCATCAAAAGTTATATTAAAACGAACTATCATATTTATTAGCACGAAATATTTTCCAAAAAATGCAGGTTTCACAAAAAATTTGTATTAATGTCTTTTTTCATATAAAAATATAAAAAATGAAATTCAAAAAATTCATCATTTATTTCACAATAAATACAGAAATTCTTAAGGTGTCACTTGAGATTCAATGTAAAAATTGAGAAAATAACAATTTTTAAATAATTTCTACTATTGGAAAATATGCAGAGATTTATTTATTTTATTTTATGGCTTTTATTTTTGCTACGATTTTAAAAATTTCGTAATTATGCAAAATTTGAAATAAAATAAACATATAAAACAGTGACAATTCAAACATTTGTTTATTTAATGTTAATTTATTACTGCATCTTATAAATAAATATCAGCTGAATGTTTCTCTAATTTTTCCAACGATAAAAGTAGTTGAAAATCGAAATTTATGTAACTTGTATGACGTATCTATGAAAATTCTGGAAAATTATATTTTTGGCAAGTATCAACAATTCACATAAAGAAAAATGTACATAGATCGTTTTCCTATCTGATTATTTCACCGAAATTATCAAATATAACATTATGCAAGTTTTTCTTCCAATAAAACTAATAATCTTATATTTTCATAATGAGCTATATTAAAATAATCAATCATATTTTTTGGCATGAAATATTTTCCAAAAAATGAAGGTTACAAAAAAATTTCGCATTAATGTCTTTTGCCATATCAAAAACTGAGAAAACTGACATTAGAATTCGAAAATTTGTGATTTATTCAACAATAAGTTAACGAATTCGTGAAGTGTCATTTGAGATTCAATTCCATTATTCCATCATTTGACAGATGGAATTCACAATTTGTAAATCAATTTTTCATTATTATTGCAAATTATGTTGATATTTAATTATTTCATTCCCGGTATGTAATTAACGCTACTATTTTTTCATATTTTGCATAAATACATATTTATGCAAAATTCGAAGTAAATTGAGTACATAATGAAAAAACATTTTTATTATTAACAAACGTGCATTTTCTGAATTTAGCTTATATAAAAAATACTTAATTTTGTATATTTTTCGAATATTTCACCACAAAAAAACAAAATTCCTCAATTATTCCATAGACCCATTTATTGAACAAATGAATTATACTTTTTTTACGAAACAATGAATTTTTAGAAAAGTCATAGAAAAGTTTCATTTTTTTTACGACATTGACTTTTTACAGTTTTTCCCACACCAGCATAGAAACACTCTTTTAATGGAAAATAAATTCATTGCGTCGTCAGATAAATAACGTTGAGCAAGATCCGTTTGGTGCCCGACTCTTTCATACAGTTTATATCAAAAAGAAATTATGTTTGTCAGAGAAAACGTCGGCTACGCCGTTGGAATATTGATGAGCGCGGATTGTACACCGAGAGCGATGTAAAATTTTCGCGTGACGCGACTGTGAATGGGGAATTTTCATGCGCTCCTGGAAAAAAATTGCCATTCGTGTTTGATTATTTTTATTAACAACGACAATTCGAGGCTTTTGAACCTGGCACGGCTTGTTTTTAGTTCGACGATAATTTCGAGGTGCAATTTAATGTTCATTTACAAACATTAAACTTTTTTAATTCAAAACATTCATAATTTCTAATATATTCTTTTAAAAATATAATTTAAAAAAATTAAAAAATTTCCTGGTTTCCAGACTACTTAAAACTAATTCAAAGATAGGATAAAAAGATTTAACAATACAAGAGCTTTCTAAGAATCATGGTACATTTCCGGGCAGCTCAAAAAAAATTCGACTCGTGACATTTAGTTCAACATTCCTGCATTTTATCGTTGTGTGAAAATTCTCTAGTCCTTGTGATGGAAGATATGGCTGATTGAAACTTCTGATCGTAGAATGGAAAATTTGCATTCTCAAAGAGTTTGTTGTTTAGTGGCTTATTTATAGGCGTAACCTTTCCATGCGTGATTGGAATCACTTCGAATTTTTTTTTCGTACACTCTTGTTCGTTACATGAGTACTTTGTGGTTCAAAGCATTTTTCGGAAAGGAACTTTGAAAAATCAGCCAAACAAAATCTCCAAAAATTACAAACCGCAACGTTCCAAATAAACTTTTTCAATCATCAAAAGTCACCAAACTGTCTCATTTCATGATCAATGAACAATAAAACTCCTTTTGATTACACTCAAGTTCCAAAATCACAAAAAAAAAATCTCGATGCCAAAATTTATGTTCGCACCTCGTCATAACCTCCCAATTCCAATTCCACATAATCAACTTGCAGTTTTTATTGGTCATTTGCGTTTCTCGTCACATCCACGTTCAAAATACTTCCACAGTTTATTTTCCCCCGACAATATTAATGAATTCTTGATGTGCGATAAAACTCGCGTCGGAAAAGTTATATATGAGCGGGACGTTATTATTGCATAAAATTCGTAATTACGCGAAGCCCAGAAAATCAACAGATTTGAGGGCAAGTTATAGGGCGAATTAAAGTCGAGGCAAGTTGTAATAGCCACCGAGAAAGAGAAGAGAGAGAAAAAGATGGGGCTCGGTCAGAGTTCACACGCTGTGTAAATTTCGATTCTCGTACATTTTCCCGACAAACACTTTTCCCGACAGCACTTTTCCCTACAGACTATTTCCAAAAATAAAAAAAATTTACTTTTTTTATTCAAAAAAGACATGCTTTTACTATAAATTTTACTATTTTGGTTATTTGACCGTAAATTTACATTTTTTACATATTTAAAAAATTAATGTTCAAAACAAACTTTTTGTCTTGAATTTTTTTTGTTGAAAAATATAACAAGTGTTGTTTGTCTATGAGTTGGAATTTTTTAAAAGGACAATTGTATGAGCTAAAAATTAGAAAAAAAATTATAACTTCAAATAACAGAAACATACTGTTTTCAAAAATAAACAAAATTTACTTTTTTTGTTCAAAAAAGTTATGCTTTTACTATAAATTTTATTATTTTCATTATGTAACCGTAAATTTACATTTTTTACTTATTTAAAAAAAAGTGTTTATAACGAACTTTTTGTCTTAAATTTTTTTATATTGAAAAATATAACAAGTGTTGTTTTATCTATGAGTTGGAAACTTTTCAAAGGGCAATTGCATGAGCTAAAAATTAGAAAAAAAAATTATAACTTAAAAAACAGAAACAGACTGTTTCCAAAAATTAAAAAAATTTCCTTTTTTTTAAAAAAAAAACATGTTTTTACTATAATTTTTATTATTTTGATTGTTTGACCGTAAATTAAAATTTTTTTACTCATTTAAAAAATGAGTGTGTTGAAAAAACTTTTTGTCTCGAATTTTTTTCATATTGAAAAATATTACAAGCGTGGTTTTGTCTATGAGTTAGAAACTTTTCAAAGGACAATTTTATGCGCTAAAAATTAGAAAAAAAATCATAACTTAAAAGAACAGAAACCGACTGTTTCCAAAAATAAAAAAATTTACTTTTATTATTCAAAAAAGACATGCTTTTACTATGAATTTTATTATTTTGATTGTTTTACCGTAAATTTACATTTTTTACCTATTTTAAAAATAAGTGTGTAAAACAAACTTTTTGTCTTGAATTTTTTTATATTGAAAAATATTACAAGTGTTGTTTTGTCTATGAGTTAGAAACTTTTCAAAGGACAATTCTATGAGCTAAAAATTAGATAAAAAATTATAACTTATAGAATTTTTTTAGAAAAACTGAACTAGTACCGAATAGTAACAGTTAGTAACTGAAAAATTAAGAAACATTAGAAATTTTGAAGGTAGGTTATCATTCCGAAAAATTCAAAATTTTGTTCTACAATTTTTAAAATCGTAAATGAATTGTCTGATTTTTGAAAATGTTCGAAATTTCGTGAAATCACAAAAACCTTGCCATATTCTGAATTTTTTTTTTAATTCATGAAAAAAGAATAATAACGACAATTTGAAAGATTGTACATAATTCTTTAAGATTAAAAAAATTTGTTGAGTCACAGAAAATGCTCTGATTTTTAAAAAATATGTTTATTATTATTTTTGTATTTTTTTCGATTAATTTTTAATGTTTCTCATACTCGATGAAAAATCTTCATTAATTTCAAATAGTTTGAACTGTATTTGAATTTTCGGAAATTTCAATAAATTAAAAAAACATCAAAATTTTTTAAAAAGTCAATATTTCGAAAAATTCAAAAATTCACTGTATAATTTCAACAAACGTATACAGAAATTATCCAAATTGTTTAAATTAAAGAAATTTCGTAAAATCACTGTAACAAATCAAACAATGTATTATGGTAGAGATGGCCAAAAAATCACAAAAATTTAAGAATCAAAATGTGAAATTTTATAAAATATTGCTAAATTCATGAAACTATGTAATTCCGTACGATTCATTGAAACTGAAATACGTATATCAATGTAAATCGTGAGATTATTTTTTTGTACTACGCCCATTCAGAATTTTTCACCCTTCTAAATTTTCAACTGCTCTGACCACATAAAATTAAATTTTTTATTAACGTAATATTCTCACTGTCTGAAAAACATTCAATATCGTCACAAAAAGTTCATCAATTTTTTTCAATATTTATTATTTTTGTAAAAATCGCGAAAAATAAAAAAATTCCAATATTGTCTCGATCGTTATAAGCTCTTCACTTATGCCCTAAAATAAATATTAATTTCCATAATACCCTTTTTTTAAAAGCAGTGTCGGGAAAAATGTTGTCAGGAAACTAATTTCGGGAAAGTGACCGTGTACCGCAAATTTCACTTTTTGGGTTGAAGTTTTTTCACGAATTTCCAACGTTGCTGACCATTTTCCCGAATCCTTTTTCCCGAACACCCTTTTTCCCGAACCTTTTTCCCGAATCCGTTTTCCCGAAGAGTTTTTAATTTTCTCGAACGGGAAATTTTCCTAGTAGGCTAATGTCTAGAAATGCCATGGTTACGCATTTACGATTTTAAAATTTCAAAATTGTAATAAAAATTTTAAAGTAAGAAATAAAATTTCAAATTATAATTTTAAATTAATTAAAAAAAAAATTTTTTGATGAAAATTTTTCAATTTTGAAATAAAATAAAATTTACAGTTTTTAAATTCAAAACTTTTACCATGACTCTTTTTATTGAAGACTTTTCTTATGAAATTCATAAATGTATAGAATTGAAACGTAAAAGTGAAATTCCAACCGAAATTCGGAAATGAATACTTTTGGGAAAATTGTCGTTTGGGGAAAAATACTTCCGGGAAAATGACCGTTCGGGAAAATTACTGGGAATCAATTTCCAATATTTCTTTACTAAAATCGTAGTTAAACGTGAAAAACTATCAACAGCTTTCCTTTGTTGTGAAATGTATCCTGGGAAATCATTTTGGAATGATGATACAAAACACTTTTGTTACTACCAACTTGAAATGCGAATAGTCAAGGAAGACTCCACTTGAAATTTCCCACGTCAGCGATCGTTGGAATAAGACGAAGGGGTGAAAGAACTAAAGGCCTTTGCCGGAATAGCCTCATCCGACTATTTTACGCTTCATCCGCGCAGGGAAACGCGTAAAACTGAACGCGTAAAACCATCGCTACTCCGAGGTATATTTACGGTGTATCTGGGTATTATCCATACTCGTTTTATGCAGGACGTCTCGCGAAATTTCAATGCTCTTACGCTACGAGAGTTTAAAACCAAGCCAGGAAAGCGGGTACTGTTTTTTACAGTAAATATGATGCAAAAGTTTCTCAGGGAAATTTGGGAACTAGGAATTGTTTAATTATGTTGTTTGAATAATATCGAATTTTAATTGCAAAAAATTATTTATAATTGTTGACGAATAATGTATTGAAGCAATTAACCTTTAAACAATCACGAGCAACAATTAAAACATAAAAAAAAATAACAATATAAATATGTGAATATATAAACATGATTTTACTTCGATTCACGATTTATTCAAGACTGCGTACTTTTTCACGGCTTCCGGGAATAAATTAAACAAGCCGTTGGAAGTTTCACGAGTCGAAAGTTTAGATTGCATTCGGTGCGCAGAGTGCCATATTGCCCTGGAAATAAATAAGTCGCCTTTATGCGCGTAGTTTGAAAACAGAGCCCGCCAGTGGGATTCCGAGTCTGATAAAACGACAACCCCGATTTAGCAGCTCGTCTCGCACGCGTGCCGGGAGACTAGAAGTGCCGACTTTTTGCAGCCAAGAACGTCAAGACGGCATGCTTTCTCGGAGTAGACGGAAATTTCGCGAGTGCTCGTGGCTGGGTGTCATTCGAGCTCGAGTTTTTCGTGCATTGAGCATTTTGAGAATTGTTATGTGCTGCAGTATGTTTTTAGACGAACTATAAGTTAAAAAAAATTGATTGGCTGGGGTTTTTTTTTGGGCGATGATGGTTTTTGGGGTTGAGTTTTTTGAGAATCGTTGTTCTGAAATTATTAAATAGGGTGATGGTAGAATAAGTAGGAATATTTTTGTTGTTTTTTGTTGATTTCTTGATTTGTGGAATAGTTTTTTTTCGGGATGGTATCTGTTGTGCATAATATTTTGTGCAAATTGAAATTGTAAGTCGAGATAATTGTTGCAACAATCGATGAACAATCTGAATGGCGTCTTTAGTGATTTTGGTTTTTATGTAAAAGAATAGCAGAATTCTTATAAGAATAATAAATTTCTTAGAAGAATTCTGTTTTTTATGAAGTCGACCTTACGAAATTTTTATATGAAATTTTCTTAAAAAGTGACCTTATAAAAACATTATAAGAAAAATTTTTTCTTATAAAAACCAGTTACACTTTTATAAAAAACTTCAAAATCTTATTAAAAAAAAAGTTAATAATATGAAATATCATTATTTATTGAATCAGAAATTTCTTGAAAGAATTCCGTTTTTTATAAAGTCAACCTTATAAAATTCTTATAAATAAAATTTTCTCATTGCGTGACCCTATAAAAAACTTATATAAAAAATTTTTCTTATAAAAACCACTTACACTTTGATATAAAAAAACTTTGAAATCATAGAAAAAAAAATTTAATAATATGAAATATTATTATTTATTGAATCAAAAATAAACTACATAAAATATCATTATTTATTGAATCACAAATTATATAAACAAATTCCGTTTTTTATATAGACAACCTTATAAAATTCTTAACAATAAAATTTTCTCATAAGATGACCATATAAAAAACTGATAAGAAAAATTTTTTCTCATATAAACCAGTTACATTTTTAAAGAAAACTTGAAAATCTTTAAAAAAAAATATTATTATGAAATATCATTATCTATTGAATCAAAAATTATTAACATGAAATATCATCATTTATTGTATCACAAATTACTTAAAAGATATCCGTTTTTTATAAAGTCAACCTTAGAAAATTCTTTAAAAAAAAATTTTCTAATTAAGTGACCTTATGAAAAACCAGTAACACTTTGATATAAAAAAAATTCAAAATCATGGAAAAAAAATTAAATAATATGAAATATTATTTTTCATTGAATCAAAAATAAATTACATGAAATATAATTATTCATTGAATCACAAATTACTTAAAAGAATTCCGTTTTTTATAAAGCCGACCTCATAAAATTCTTAATAATAAAATTTTCTCATAAAATGAGTATATTAAAAACTTATAAAAAAATTTTTTTTAGAAAAACTAGTTACATTTTTATAAAAAACTTTAAAATCTTGGGAAAAAAACCGTTTATATTAAATATCATCATTTTTATTGAATCCGAAATTGATATGTAATGAAGAAATATCATTATTTGTTAAATGGAAATTTTTTAGAAGAATTCCGTTTTCTATAAAGTCAATCAAAATTTTTATAAATAAAATTTTCTCATAAGTGACCTCATAAAACACTTATAAAAAATTCTTTTATAAAAGCCAGTTACACTTTTATGAAAAACTTGAAAATCTTATAAAAAAAATTATAATATAGAATATCATTATATGTATATTGAATCGAAAATTGATAATATAAAAAATTATTACTTATTGAAATGAAATTTTTTTAAAGAATTCTGTTTTTTATAAAGTCGACTTATGAAATTCTTAAAAATAAAATGTTCTCAAAAATTATCCTTATAAAAATCTTAAAAGAAAATTTTTTCTTTTAAAAACTAGTTACACTTTTATAAAAAACTTGAAAATCTTATAAAAAAATTGTAATATAAAACATCATTATTTATTGAATCAGAAATTTTTTAGACGAATTCCTTTTTTTATATAGTCGACTTAATGAAATTCTTAAAAACGAAATTTTTTCATAAAGTGACCTTATATAAAAAGCTTATAAAAAAAATTTTTCCTATAAAATCCAGTTATACTTATACATAAAAAACTTCGAAATCGTGGATAAAAAATTGTTAATATAAAATATCATTATTTATATTGAATCCAAAATTATTATTATAAAATATCATTATTTATTGAATCATAAATTTCTTCGAAGAATTCCTTTTTTTTTTAAGTCGCCCTAATGAAATTCTTAAAATTAAAATTTTTTAAAAAAGTAACCTTATAAAAATCTTGAAAGAAAAATTTGAAATGTCATTATTTATTGAATCAAAAAATATTAATATGAAATATCATCACTTATTGAATCAGAAATTTTGTAGAAGAATTCCGTTTTTTATAAATTCAATCTTATAAAATGCTTATCGTTAAAATTTTCTTATAGAGTGATCTTATAAAAATCAGTTACACTTTCGAATAAAAAATTTCAAAATCGTAGGAAAAAAATTCTAAATATCAAATGTCATCATTTTTATTGAATTAAAAATTATAAATGTAGAATATCATTATTTATTCAAATAGAAATTACTTCGAAGAATTCCTTTTTTTATATAGTCGTCTTAATGAAATTTAAAAAAATACAATTTTCCCAAAAGTAATCTTATAAAAATCTTAAAAGAAAAGTTTTTCTCATAAAAACTAGTAACATTTTTATAAGAAAACTTGAAAATCTTATAAAAAAGTATTAATTTTATATTAATCAAAAATGATTAATATGAAATATTATCACTTATTGAATCAGAAATTTTTTAGAATAATTCCGTTTTTTATAAAGTCAACCTTATAAAATTCTTATAAATAAAATTTTCTCATAAAGTGACTTTATAAAAACTAGTTAAACTTTCAAATAAAAAACTTCAAAATCGTAAAAAAAACATTGTTAATATAAAATGTCATTATTCTTATTGAATCAAAAATAATTATTATGAAATATCATTATTTATTGAATCATAAATTTCTTCAAAGAATTCCGTTTTTTAACAAGTTGACTTAATGAAATTCTTAAAAATAAAATTTTCTCAAGAAGTAACCTTTAAAAAATCTTAAAGGAAAAATTGTTCTCATAAAAACTAGTTACACTTTTATAAAAAACTTAAAAATCTTATAAAAAAAACTATAATACAAAATATCATTATTTATTGAATTAGAAATTTTTTAGAAGAATTCCGTTTACTGCAAATTAATTTCAAACTGTACACCTAATTTTAATTCCTTAATTTAAACCCTCTCAAAGGAATTGAAAAAGTGGGATGGTCACTATGTACTTTAGTTATAATTCTCTTCGAACGCCTCAACTTCACGTATCACTGAGGTGTGGCCTTGAGAAAGCATGAATCCTATCTTTCTACTCAATTAACTTTGGAACTGCAGTATTGAAGAAGCTTAGGGTGGTGGAGCGTAGTGCTTTTAGATAAGTCTGCTTTGAAATTGAGTATTGTGCGATTGCTTCAGTTGAAAGGAGACGTTTCACATCAAAAAATGGAAAATTGGAGTGGCTGGTTACACTTTTTTTTCCTTACATTTATCAGATGATTGAGTTGCCATCAGGGCAACAATAAACAATGCAATAAATTATTCGAAATAAAAGAAGAATACATAAACATTGTGCAAAGTATTCAATAATATATAATAAATAATATTCTATCTATACTTAAGACAACGATAGAAATGAAAAACACAAAGCGCAAATATTTCAAACGTTTGACAAGCTGTTGATTGCAATCATGAAAAAGTCGTTGAAAAGACAAACTTTCGAAAAAGCAAACTCGAGAAGGTTAAAATCAAAGGTTCAAGTCTATATTAAAAAGCGTTTCGTTAGTTTCGTATCTCTTTGGGCCGACTCTACTGTACATTTCCCTTACTTCTCGCCTCCCCTATTAGCTTCTTTCTTTTCTGAGCTGCACTTTAATCTCGCGTAATCGAATACCTCTGGGCAAATGAGAAAAGTTCTCCATTCGGAATTATGATCATGACTTCTTTGTCCCGCGATTCTTGCTTTGAATATAATTGGAAATTGTTTTTTGAAAGGCTGCGATCCAAGTTTTGCTGTAATTTGTGTTCTTTTCATCAAGTTTTGCCTTTTATAATTTATTGAGTGCACGTTCGAAATATTCCCAAGCTCATAAAATCACTCGCAAAACATTGTCAACAGACAAAACTCGTTATTACTCCACAGAAATCCGAACAAGGCGTTTCAAAGTAGAAAGCGTGTGCGACAATGCGATAAATCGAATCGACGTTTTGGCATTTCGGTGCCGACAAAATCGTTAGGCACACGCATTAGAAAGCAGAGAGTCACGAAATCTGCAGACATAATGGCCCGAATGGAATTCGCAATTCATCTAAGCCACTGCCCATAGAGAATTCTTTTTAGGCCGACGAAAACAATAAAACAAGTTGCCTTTTGACACAGTTTTTTGCGTGTTATCGAAATACCGTGGCCGATTTCTAACGCTCCTCGAAATCGGCTTTTTTAGCTATTCGAAAGTTACTTCCCAACAGTGTCCTCGAAGGCTCAAAAAACTTCTAAAAATTAATTCTACGTGATTCGCGTTAGAAATTTTGTAGCTCTCTCTTTTTCGGGTACTAAAGGTCGATTGCAAATGTGGGTCGAGCATCAGTGTTTCATAAAGCATATATTGAAAAATGACTTGGGTTATTTTAATTTTATGCGGGTGAAAATTGAGGCTTAAGAAATTTCGTGTGTGTTGGATTGTTTTTTTAATAGGGATTGTGTTTAGAAAGTAGTGAAAATAAGTACATATTGCAAAAATAATATGGATGTACAAAGCATGACGAAAAATAAATATTAACAATAAACGAATGAAAAACGTGCAAAGTTTGATAATAATGAAGTTTTTCCAATTAAATCGATTATAGAGAAATTCAAGAAGTCCATTTCGAGCATTATCTAGTTACTTGAAAAATTTTCATTATGAACAACAGCCTTTTAAAAATTAAGAACAATGTTCAGGAAATAATTTGAAGATTAACAAGAGTTCAAACAAAAAGGATTACTGTGCGAGAATTCAATCGGTGCAAAAAACTACTCGAAATGATTGAATTTCTTTCGGCACTTCGGGAGCACAATGAACTATCTAACGATAAATCGAGTAACTCAATGAAGTTTCTGGGATAAGAGTAAATAAAAGCGCTCTTTCTTCTAAAACAATACAATTAATTAATTACAAGACTTTAGTTTTTCCCGAAATCATGTCCCAATAATCTTAAATGTCGAAAAATGGTTAAAAATCTGAAAATTTTATTAATCTATTGCAATTTGGACTTTCAGTCTAGTTGTATGGTTTTTCAAAATCTTCAGAAAAGCTTTTCAAAAACAGCATGTATTTCTAGGTAATGTATCCAGAATTTTCGGATTATCAAATGTTTACTTTTTTTAATTACAAAATCGTAGTTTTTTGTCTGAAATTCAGCAATTTTTTAATTTAAAGGGTTAAAACGATTCCTTAAATTTATTTTTTCTGCATTATCCCAAACAAACATTTACAGTTATAATTTTTATAAGTCCTGGATTACTGTTATTTTTAAATTACTAAAATTAGGAATCCTGAATTTTATGAAAATTTTAGAACTTACAGCCAACAATTTATTATGTTATCTAGGTTTCGGTAATTACATTTTTCCTGATTATGACGAATTTTTTGATATTTTTTATCGATAAATGTTTTATATTTGAATATTTTTATTTATTTTTTATATTTTTAATTCAAACTGAGAAAGAAGGACAATATTATTAATATGAAATAAACAGTTATATAGAATAATACATATAATAATGAAAAAAAATAAAAAAGAATAAATAATTATAATATTAAAAAAAACTATAGTATAAATAGTTGATGTTATAAATTATAAAAGTATGTTTCATTTTAGCATGATAGCCAATTTCATGAATGACTTTATAAATGACTAATCTAGAAGTAAATCTTAAGAGCATTCCGAGGTCGATTTGCCGATAAGGTAGGATTTCCCTTGTGAAAAAATCCTACTACCAGTAGGATTTTTTCGCAAGGGTTTTTACTGTTTTTCGTTTTTAATAACTTACAGATAAATTATTAATGTAAAAACTGACATCAGCGCCATCATAGATACTCATACGCACCTGAAAAACAAAAAATAATTGTTATTTATTATGATTTGGACTTTTAAAACGAAAATTCGTTTTA
>JAPYZL010078209.1:0-14131 GCA_030522825.1 Platygaster orseoliae
CGAATAATTATTATCTCCATAGATATATCGATTAGCATGTAAAAAGTTTTTTTTTTAAATAAATTTATTCATGACAAATATTTGTAATGAATTTTTTGTCGAATTTGTCCGGATTTTGGTGGCGCACCCTGTAGATTTTCAAAATTTTTAGCAGGTTTTGGAAAAGCGTTGAAAAATAAAAATCAGACAATAAAATTTTCATTTTTATAATTTTTGTTTTACAGGTTTTCTATTGTTATTATGGTTTTATCTATAGATTTATAAAATTCAACGCTGTTTTATTGAAAATTGCAACGATTTTGAGTATTTAAAATCATTTCCATTTTAAAATTTTATTAATCAAGATTTATTATATAATTCATTTAATTTTAATTAATTCAAAAATTGAATTATTCAAAATTAAACAATAATAAAACTCAAAGATTTCTATAATTTTTGGAATTTTTCCAAGCTTATACGATTCAAAAGATTTTTGATATTTTCATGAGTTTCTATATAGATTTTTAAAATTTTTTGAAACATGTTTTGGAGGAGCGTCGAAAAGTAAAAATCAGATAATTAAATTTTCATTTCCCACTCGACATGTTATATTACAATCTTGCACTCATCCATCAGTAGGTAACATTACTGCAATATGTAAATATCTGAAATTCGGCTTGTAATATTGCAGCAATGTTTCTGAACGTGCATTGCAATATAAAATGCTGAGTGGGTCAATTAAAATTATAATCAATTAAAATTATTCAAGATCAAGTTAAATCAATTACTATTATAAAATTTTATAATTTTTGTTTTACAGGTTTCTTATTGTTATTATGGTTTCATCTATACATTTATAGAATTTAATGCTGTTTTATTAAAAAGCGCAACAATTTTTAATATTTAAAATAATTTTTTCTTTTAATTTTCATAATAAAAAATTATTATAATATATATTTAAATTTTAATTAATGAAAAAATGAATGTAATATTAAGTTTAATTTTCATTAACAGAAAATTGAATAAATAAAAATCAATTAATAATAAAAAATTCAAAGATTTCTATAATTTTTGGAATTTTTCCAAGTTTATATAATTAAAAAAAGGTTTTGATACTTTCATGAATTTCTACAGGGTGTCCCAAAGTCAACAGTTAAAATTTTAGAGTATTATAGTTCGTGAAATTCTAAGATAATTTTTCCTTTGCCATTTTTCACAAAACTCAAAATCAAAAAAGATATTCAAGTTTGAAATTTAACCAATAAACACGCTCTAACCAGAAGTAGGGATATAAACCATTGACCAAAATTTACTGGAATTTTCTCCATATTTTTCTGAGTCGAAAAGTCCTTTGCTACTTTTCACAAAACTCAAAATGAAAAAAGATATTCGAGTTGAAAGTGTCAACCAATCAGATTTCTCAGATTTCAAATTCGAATATCTTTTTTGATTTTGAGTTTTCTGAAAAACTTCAAAGGACTTTTCTACTCAGAAAAATAAGCAGAAAATTTTGGTAGATTTTGGTCAGTGGTTTTTACCCCCACTCCTCGTAAGAGCGCGTTTATTGGTGAAATTTCAAATTCGAATATCTTCTTTGATTTTGATTTTTGTGAAAAATGATATAGGAAAAATTGTCTTAG
The DNA here is from genome assembly GCA_030522825.1 of Platygaster orseoliae. NCBI lineage: Eukaryota > Metazoa > Arthropoda > Insecta > Hymenoptera > Platygastridae > Platygaster > Platygaster orseoliae. Next base: position 1,620 of record JAPYZL010078209.1, read on the forward strand.
AATTTCACAAACTTTAAACCCTTGATATATTAATTTTTGACTTTGGGAGACCCTGTATATAGATTTTTAAATTTTTTGAAACATGTTTTGGAGGAGCGTTGAAAAATAAAAATCAGATAACTAAATTTCCATTTTTATAATTTTCGTTTTCCAGGTTTCCTATTGTTGATGGCCGTGATCGGGGCGGCAAGGGTTCGCGGGTCCTCGAAGCAAGGTCGTAGCCAGGGCGACGAGCTCGCGGCTGAGACCGAAATGGCTTGGGACGATTCAGCCCTTGCCATCACCGTGAACCCCATGGACAGGCTGAACGAGGCGGACGCCCGGAAACAGCAGCAGCAACATGGCTCACGAGACGAAGACGAGGACGACGAATCCGGTAGCTCCGACTCCGAGGACGGCTCCTTCATCCGGGACGACGACCTGGACACCACCGACTGCGAGAACGAGTGCGACGTCAGCAGGCATCGCTCTCACACCACGCCCCATGATCTCGAGTGGGATCATCGCGATGTCTAATCGCGCCACTCAACTGACACCTCCAATCGTGCACGTTTTCCCAGGTTTTTCAAACTCCTTTTTTATCTTCACAACCTTGAAAAAAGGTTTCGTTGAAAATTACTCTTCCACATTGCAGTCGAAACATGCGAAAGATTTCTGTGAGAATTTCATATGCAATGTTTCGAAAACATTGCAGCTGAAAGGTTCTGTAACATTGACTCGTACGAAATGTTCCTATTGAAGTGTTTCTGAAATGTTACTGAATGCTGGACTTGATTCCAAGTCTCGCGGTCAGGTGGCTCGCGGCGCGGTTCAAGGTTATGGAAATAATTCAGAAATCGTTCTGAAACGTTTCAGGTCGATTCAAGGAAGCCTTTTCTCGCGGAATTAAAGATTTCCATAGCCGGAAGAGATTTTTTTTCGATCATGTGCCATTGATAATACTTTCTCATTTGCTTTTTTCTTTGAAGAGTTTTTTATGTTGATTCAAGGAGATTTTTCTTTTTTTTTCCCTTTTCATTTCCTTTGGGAAATTGCACGTGTCACGATAATATATCCCTTATGAATCCGAACGGTATTAAGGGGAGTACTGACATTTTGCAGAGATAGAAACGGAGAAAAAGGATGTAACAATCCTTGATGATTCCACTTTTATCGGTTCGACTTGCATGGCTTTGCAATGCAATGACACAGTTTTTTCACTCGGCGTATTACGCGTTTCGTTGCGGTTGGATTTTTATAAAGAGAGTGTTGTTTGTCTCGGTTAGTAATTATAAGGATACTAAACAAAAACAAAAACAAAGCAACAAAAAAAGAAAAAAAAATGGAAGATGAGAGAAGAAGGGATGGCGGAACTTATTTAGCGTACTCTGAGGATATTTTTTCAATGTTTTATATGAATACGCGCTGCTCGATAATCGATGAAAAAAATAATAATAACCAAAAAAAAAGACAAATTTTTACTGCCATTACTGCGAGAATCGCGAGGGCAGAGAAAACACCTTGCTTTATTATTTTCGACGGTTGGAAATAAATACGTTTTGGGAACTATCGTGAGAAATTTTATCTTTGATTATGTAGGAGAAATTGAAATTTTTCTAGCTGTTGGATTAAATTTTAGAAATCTTAAGTATTGATTGTTGAATTAGTAGTTTCTTGTATGTTTAAATGTAATAAGTATAGCGATGGAAAAAAGAAATTGTTCATGATAGTTCTCAATTGCCCCTCGAAGTACCAGGCAAATCGCAACTCCATATCTCAGAGCCACGGTAGTGAAGGCATCATTAATATCCGTCCCCCCCCCCACCCCCCCCTTCCCCCTGTAGATTCAGTTTCTAGGATCGATATACATAAAATATATATAACACGAGTCGTTAGTATTCTGCTTAAACGCCGGTTTCACCTTATAAAGAGTGCGGGACGCTTTATCTCATAAAATAGTTGAACCTCTTTTTACTTGGCGCTTGAAAAAAAGGTAGAGTAACTTACTTTAAAGTTAAACTTGAAACTGTGGACAAACTTTGTCGCGACTTCAGTGCTGCCAGATGGTCCAAAATTTTTTCCAATAAATCTCGAAATGCTTTTATCTGGGTAATGTGAAAGAATGTGGGAATTTGGAAATTGTTAGAAATTCTTTTGAATATAAGATTTTATGGTACATTTGTTTGTTGGTTGGATGTATATTTCCTAGTGGTGTGCGAGATCCCGAATTTTTGGGAATTCCCGTGACGTTTTGCGATCCAGAGAATGTTAAAAAAAGCTTCAATCAGTTATTATTTTAATTAAAGTTTGGGTAACGTTGGAAGTAGTTAATTACTTTAATTACTTTTGATTATTTAGTGAATAAAAATGTTTTGAAATTCTTTGTATTTTTAAATTTATGACCTGCAATAATCAAAAACAGTATTAAAAAAAGAAAGTTACAGATGCAGTAAATGAAGAATTTCACTTATTTTTTTAAAAACATTATAAAAAAAGTAGGTAAGCAATTACATTTTTACCAGTATATTTTGAAGTATTGTAAGATTGCCAGATTGGTAGCTATTATAATGTTTCAAAAACCTTGCTACATTGTCAATCTAAATTAACAATATCTACATTTCAGACACAAATTTTATTCTACTTTTACTAAGGTATAAAAAAAACTATTAGTGTCTGAGATAAAAAAACTTTCACCAATGCAATGAAAACAAAGATTTTCAAAATTTTAAAATGAGAAAATTAGCATGAGTCGATGCTTAGACAATAACAACTGTGCTATCTCAAAAATAACCAACTCTTCAAAGTTTTAATGCCTTTTAAAACATTTTGAAATTTTTAACATTCATAAAAAGTTTGAAAAATTTTCGTGAATTTATAAAATTTCAAAGTTTTCAGGTATTTTCAATCTGAAGTTCATTATATTTGTTAGTAATTTTTAACGATTTTAAAAATTTGGAAGATTTATAGAATATTAAAATTTATGAAAATCTTAAAACTTTCAGAATTTTTGGATTTCTGAAATTTTCAGATTTAATTTTTCTCAATTTAAAATTTCTGATGAAGGTATGATTTTCTGCAATTTTTAATTATTAACTAATTTTTATTTTTATTTTTAAAATGTTGAATTTTTATGTGAGTTTAAAATTCAGAATAAAAAGTTGAAAAATTCTTAGAATGATAAAATTTTTGAAAAACAAAGAACTTTTGAAATATTTGGAATTTAAAAGTTCCAACTTTGATTTTTCGAATTTTTAATGAATTTTTAATTTTTTTTATTGACAATTGATGATCAACTGTTAATTGTGATTTTTCATATTTTTAATTCAAAATATCAAAATAAAAACTTCGGAAATTTTAGATTGCGTAGAATGCAATGAAGACAAAGATTTTAAAATTAAAAATAAGAAAATAAGCATGAGTCACTGCTTAAACAATAAAAACTATGCTATCTCAAAAATAATTAACTCTTCAGAATTTGAATGCCTTTTAGAACATTTTAAAATTTTAAACATCCATTAAAAGTTTGCAAAATTTTCGTGAATTTAAAAATTTTCAAAGTTTTCAGGTATGTTCAATCTGAAGTACATTATGTTTGTTAGTAATTTTCATCCTCTTTAAAATTTCGAAAAGTTTATAGAATATTAAAATTTATAAAAATCTAAAAACTTTAAAAATTTTTGGAGTTCTACGACTTTCAAATTTTATTTTTCTTAAATTAACATTTTTGATAAATTTATAATTTTCCCCAATTTTTAGTTATTAATTGTTTTTCAATTTTTATTTTTTAAATGTTGAATTTCGATGAAAATGCAAAATTCAGAATAGAAAATTGGAAAATTCTTGAAATGATAAAATTTTTGTAAAATAAAGAACTTTTGAGATACTTGGAACTTAAAAGTTCCAACTTTGATTTTTCGAATTTTTAATGAATTTTTAATTTTTTTTATTGATAATTAATGATGAACTGTTAATTGTGATTTTTCAAATTTTTAATTCAAAATATCAAAATAAAAACTTGGGAAATTTTAGATTGCATACAATTCAATGAAGACAAAGATTTTCAAAATTTAAAATTAAGAAAATAAGCATGAGTCAATGCTTAAACAATAAAAACTGTGCTATCTCAAAAATAATTATCTTTTCAGAATTTTAATGCCTTTTAGAACATTTTAAAATTTTTAACACTCATAAAAAGTTTGAAAAATTTTCGTGAATTTAAAAACTTTAAAAGTTTTCATATATTTTAAATCTGAAATACATTAAATATGTCAGTAATTTGCAACAATTTTGAAATTTCGAAAGCTTTATAGAATATTAAAATTTATGTATATCTAAAAACTTTGAAAATTTTTGGATTTCTGAAACTTTCAAATTTGATTTTTCTTAATTAAATATTTTTGATAAATTCATGATTTTCTCCAATTTTTAATTAATAGTTCATTTTCGATTTTTATTTTTTAAATGTTGAATATCAATGTAAATTAAAAATCCAGAATAAAAACTTAGAGAATTCTTGAAATGATAAAATTTTCGAAAAACAAAGAACTTTTGAAATATTTGGAACTTAAAAGTTCCAACTTTGATTTTTCGAATCTTCAATGAAATTTCAATTTTTTTTATTGAAAATTGATGATCAACTGCTAATCGTGATTTTTCGAATTTTTGACTCAAAATATCAAAATAAAAACTTGGGAAATTTTAGATTGCATAGAATTCAATGAAGACAAAGATTTTCAAAATTTAAAAATAATAAAATAAGCATGAGCCAATACTTCAACAATAACAATTATGCTATTTCAAAAATAATTAACTCTTCAAAGTTATAATGCCTTTCAAGATCGTAAATTTTACAGGATTTACAATGTTTTTCAACTTCTACATAACATAGAAACACTAAATAATTTTGACATATTCTAACTTATAGAGGACCTCATATTTCGGCAGAATTCCTTAATTTTCCAAATCACCTAATTTTTCAAGGTTTTTATTTTTGGAACTCCGAATTTTTTAGTTTTTCGAATGCTTACAAATTTTTTGAATTTTTCCGAATTTTGGATTTTCACAAAATTTTCGAATTTTTCGGAATACCAGATTAAGATTCTTGGGGATTCCCGATCTTTTTTGGATTTCCAAATTTTTCTGGATTTCAAAATTTTTTGAGATTCCCGAATTTTTTGGAATTTCTGGACTTTTCGGGATTCTTGAACGTTTCGGGATTCTTGAACTTTTCGGAATTTTACTTATTCAGGACCTCGTATTTCGGCAGAATTCCTAAATTTTTCGAATCACCTAATTTCCCAAGATTTTTATTTCTTGGGACTCCGAATTTTTGAGTTTTGAGTTTTCGGAACGCTTTAAAATTTTTTGAACTTCTCCGAATCTTGGACTTTCACTAGATTTTCGAACTTTTCGGAATACCAGATGAAGATTCTTGGGGATTCCCGATCTTTTTTGGATTCCCAAATTTTTCGGCATTTCAAAACTTTTTGAGATTCTTGAACTTTTTGAAATTCCTGGACTTTTCAAGATTCTTGAATCACGAAAATTTCTACCTACACACCCCTAATTATTTCCTTATCTCGATAAGTTTTCAGATAAATTTTTCTATCTGATTTCATGAATGCTTTTTATGAAATTTTTTAATTATTAGTGTTGTTCAAAATATCCTTTTCTTGGATTTTTACATCTCAGTTAAAAATTTTTTCGAAATCTACTGGACTTATTGGAAAAAAATCTGGGAACACTGCGTTATTTTCTCCCGACCACAAGTTTCTTCGAATTCCCAAAATATTTTCAAATGTTTCCCTTGAAAAAAAAAAAAAAACCGTTAAAACTGTCAGTATTTCCGACGTGATGACTCGAAAGTCCTACAAACTTGAAAGTTACTTGATAACGTGATTTAAAATATCTTTCGTTACGATGATTTTTTATTTTTTTTTTTTTCGAAATAAGAATTTCTCGAAAATGTCAATGTTTTAATATTACAACAATACTGTAAATAATGTCGTTTTTTCCTATGTTTTGGGAATATTTTGGAACTTTAAAAAACAAGTTCATTCTTTTTATGGTATTCAAGAATCGCAGTCTTACTACGGAATTTCACGGAGAAGTATTTCCTACAGAATAAAAATGCTGGAAAACGTTTGCGATATTTTTCAGTCGTACCGGACAAGAATATATTTTGTGACGGTTGGTAGGTTTTTCCACGTATTTTCTTACAAAAAAAGTGGCGCACACTCGTTTTCGAAAATTTTTCAGAATTTTTTGAATCGACGAAAAACCAGGCAGTCGATGACTTATGTGTAATTCAAGATGTGAATAAATAATCTGTTGTAAACGAATTTCAATTACGAATTCTTTTCGTAAATTAATTTAAAGTTTTTGAATTTTACAATGATTCAAATAGTTTTGAAAATATTTTCGAATTCGTAAAATGAGCCTACGAGAAAAAAGTATTTTCGTTTCAGCTTTGTACACCCTATTCCCGACATTTATTTTTTTTTTATTATTACTTTGTATTCTAAGGCTAAACAATCATGAACAAATATTTCTCGGCACGCGTAGTGTATGTTTCCGAAAAGAAGTACGCATAATTTTTCCAAGGGCGCGTGATTACGGAAAGCCTGGCCCGAAATCGTGAATTTCTAATCCCCGTGGACGGGGAAGCTTGAAAAAGACAATTTTCCGCCGATTTCCCATTTTTCCGCGACGTCACCTAAAAAAATATTAACAAGTAAGCGAGAATGAGAGTGAGAAAAAGAGAACAAAAAAAAATATATATATTGTTACGTATAGTTTTAGTACGTCATTACACTTTTCCAGTGGCGGATGTATGGAAAAAGTTTTTTATCCCAGCGGGCTAAAAACAGTAATTTTTCGCCCGCTTCGTAGACAGAAAATGTCTGTGTAAACTGATGCAGTAAAAAAATTGGTTTTTTATAGATACGTAATAAAATACTATTGAATGTGAATCTCTGTTTTTTTAGTCTCATTTGTTTATGATGAACATATTTCAAATTTTCTGATGTATTTATTTTTTATTTTCGTTTTTGAGAGATTTTCTCGTTTGAATTTATGATTTATAATAAATAAATAATAATAATAACTACGGATTTTTTAATTTTTCAAACATGACATTTCGTAAATTTTAGATTATTTTTTTGATTCCTCAGAATTCAAATTATTTTATTTATTTCCGAAGGATACTTCAAAATTTTTTGATCTTTCAAAAATATATGTGAATTTCTTCGAAAATTTTTAAAATAATCATAAATTTTTCAAGGATTATCTAAAACTTGACTAAAATTCTCAAAATGTTCCAAAAATAAAACCTTAAATCCGCCACTGTTTTTTTCATTACGTTGAATAATCGAGCAACAAAGTCTCGAAAATAAATATTCTCTTTTCTCGTTTTTTTTTTCGGCTCGAAAATCATCGTTTGTGAACGCGCAAAAAGAGCACGAATCATGACTGAGTTTTCGAAAATCCGTCGTCGATCTGAATGACGTTAATGACGTAAAGAACAATTTAAGTGCAATATGGAGAATGCAATGTATCGACTTGGGAGGGGGGTGTTTTAGTCTTAAATAATTTTTTAAATTCGCATATACGAATAAGACAGTGAAAATGATAGTTATGCTCATCGTAAGTCAATTTTACGGTTTCGATTTTGAGTTGTCGGTATTTTTCAAAAATTCTCCCAAGGGTACAAAGTTGTTTTAAACTGAAACACCCTCGAAAAAAATTCCAACGTTTCCAACTCCGGAAGATGAGGAAAAATTTTATATGAAATGGAAAATAAACAATCGTCTTGAATCACAAAAACATATACTTCTGCCTGGGCTTCGAACATATATCGACGAAATACGTAGAATTGAATATTTGAGTGTATCTATAATCATAGAACGACTATAATGACAGTTTATTTTTCCAACGTGCATATCATATCATTTTTATAAAAATGAGGTCCGAGAGAGTTCTGGAACGTGGAAACCGAGTGTAATGATATAATCATGCTTACAAAAAAAGTATTTAAAAGTATAAAAAAAGAAAGAAAAAACAAGTAGATTGCACTGTTTCGAAAATTTTTTCTCGTACAGGAAAACGCTTGTCACGAAGTCACAAAAATGAACACGAGAGCACAGGTTTATGCGAATTTTCGATAATATTTGAGTGGGCGAAAAATTGGAATTTTTTATAGGTGCGGGGGTCGATGAATTAATGGAATCGATTCGAAGAGATTTTTCGTTTATTTGCAAACATTTGGAGTTTAAATTGATTTTAGGGGATTTTTGAGATCATTTTCACAAATTTTTGTTAATTTATGAAAGTTTTTTTCTAGAAAAAAAAAAAAAAAAATTGTCATCATCTTGATAGTATTGACTAATTAAAAACTTACATGATTATTTGTAGGTAGATATTAATTATTAAGAAAAAATTCATTTGTAGGTATAATTACTCAGTATTCTGTAGTTTCTAGTGATTTCGTATGCTTTTTAGTGGTTTTTCACATTTGTTTTGTAACTTACTGAATGTTTTCGTAACATATTGTTATATTCGTCATATTTACAATTTTTTGAAGTTTTTTGCGGTTTTTTAGTAAGATTCTGGAAGTATGAAATTTTATGGCGAATGATTTGACTTACGCGCACAATACACATTTAATTTTTAATAACTTTGTGTCATTTATTAAATGCCATTAATACAGTATTTTTGCATACGATGAGTTCCGAGGTATAAAAAATCATTGCAGAAAAGTTTTCCGTAAAAAAATAATTTTTTTTTCGAAATTGCATGACAATAAATACAGCCATCCAACATTTATATATTTTATATTCAGAGGCAGAGCCCTGGTGGGGTTTGGGGGGCGAAGCTCCCCGTGTATGACGAAATTTAGTTCACCAAAAAAGAAATTGTCGAAATTGTTAGTTTTGCTGAATGATATTCTAAGTTTCGAAATATTTTATAGGAAATGTGATACATTTTTGGAAAGTTGTGGTTTTGAAAATGCTTTGAATCGACTCTTGTATACGCCTCGTTTTGATTCGCCGCCGAATATCGCGCGTCCCAATCTCCGTACGGCGAATTTCAAAATCGATCCCCGCGCGTATTCGTTCTAATCGGATCCGTTGAACTAGATTTCTCGCACGAACGTCGACTTTTTCGAGGAGTTGTGCGCAAAGTTAGCTTATACGGCCGGGATTTTAAGGCGGCAAAAGTGGGCCAACGGGGTTAAAGTATTTTTTCGAGTCGGGCAAAAAAGGCAATACAGTACGAATTCGACACGAAAAAAATTCACTGTAAATTTGTCATCTGCAGAATTTCACTGTATTATCTTCAATTTCATGAATTTTTGGGGGATTTTGGTTGATGACAGTTGGGAATTGGATACATTTGAAAAAATTAAAGAATCTTTAATTTCATTGAATCAGAATTTTCCAATTAAAAATTCAACATTTCAAAGGGAAAAGGGGGGGGGGAACGAATAATTTTCGAAAATGAAAGGTGACAATTTTGGCGTCGAACGGTCGAATTCGTGAAAAAAAATCCGAAACAGAAGAAAAAATAGACGTTGAAACAATAAATTTCGGCAATGTGATACACGATTTATTTTGTACGATGCTTTGCGAGGGGCGTTTGAAATCAGTACTTTTTTACTTTATGGGTAACGTACTTAAACTGTAGAAACTAGATTCGGTATTTGGAGACAGCAGAATTTTCCGAGTTTTTTTCTTTTTTCAGCGCTACTTGCGTGAATTTCGCGTAGTTGTTGTTATTTTTCGTTTTCTTATTTTACCAGTGTCGTCCCGTGTAATTCTGCTGTGCCCAAAACGAGAGAGAAAATGACGTGTAAACCCGGTGAAAATGTAACTTGCAAAAAATTGTATAGTACCAGAATGGAAGAGGTGGGAGAAAAAAAAAGTTGGAGGCATTGATTTTTCATTTCGCGCAATTTATACATATATGAATATATATAAATATAAATATATTTATTTTGAAAATTTTCGAGGCGTCACGCTGAGAAAAGTATACCGCACCGGTTGTGGGGAAAAAATTTTTTTTCTCCGTAACCGTTGCGGTATATTTATCACAGTGCAGGAGATCGATCGATTTTCCGACGGCGCGTAAGTGTTGTAACGATAGATTCGATAACGAATAATGAAATATCACCGAAACGATGTGGAAATTTATCGCAAAAGTACGATTGATTAAGGTAGTCTGAAAAACAAGGTGAATTTTTGCAATACGGGTTTACCTAAAGGTTAATTAAAAATGCAATTAGAAAGAGAAACTGTTTTTCGTCATCGTTTACGTTTTTTTCGGAAAATAGAGTCCATATTGTAAACATTTCCCGAGAACAATTATCGTAACGAGCTGACTTTTCAATTCCCTCCCGTGGTTTGTGTGTAAACTAATAAAAACTAAAATGGAAAAAGAGTTACCTACGATAAATACAGATTAAAAATACGGATAAGGATTTTATGATTATCGGTAAAGATAACTACTCAACGCTACGTGTTTTAAATCATAATAAAATGTGCAGTTAATAAATATGGCAATACTTGTTATCATTGAGCTGATTTCGGAGCGTCCGAAAAAATTTTGGCGCGCGGAAAATATGTCAAATTATCTTGTTGATCATTGCGACAGAAGTTATTTGACGGAAACAATGTTTAGCAATAGTGATGAAAGAGAAGAAGAGGAAATACACACTTACGACACACACATAAGCGCATTTACACACTGCACACGCTAGGAAAATGAAGTAATATATCTTAACGATGACATATATTATATTAAATAATATTAAGACGTCAAGTGTATTTGTTTAATAAAGGTGTACATTCAGAAAGTCGAGTATTTTTTTTTACCCTGCAGCAAGTTTATTAGAAGAACATATAATTATTGGTTTTTAAAGTGCTCTTCAAGCTCATTATTTCTATCCACTTCTGTTATGGAAAACAGGAAAGGCATCACAATAAAAACCCATCTGATTTGTATAAATATTCCGATTGCATATATTTCGTTAGATCGACACATGTGCAATTAAATAAAAAGTTGTTTATGTACATTTTATTGGACGTTCAATACAGTTCACAGTCCTGGCATGATTATGTACAAATAAAATAATATTCGTTGTAGAAAATATTTCTTTTGTATTCATAAAAAAGAAGCGTTGTAGGCGAACTTGAACCAATGGAAAACAAAACTTCGCTGTCATATCGAAGAAAAGAAAGTGGCTGAATATGTACAATTTATTCCCCCAGCTCCGGGCTGTTGAGGAAGCTCGAAAAGAAGGAAAGTTTGAGTGAAATTCTGGTATAAAGTTATCGTACTTTTCTGTGTTCGAGGTCTTTTGTATATTCTTATCAGCAAACAACGATCGCACTTGGTTCGCCGTTGTTCGGCAACAGTAACTTTATGTTCTCCGCGCCCCAGTGAAGCAGCGCACCCTGGTAGACGATGCTCCAAACGTAAGGAATAAAGAATTCTTCGGGCTGCTCTTCCTCGACGTATTTAAATTTCAGTTCCGGAAATTTCTGCAAGGGTTCAGTCGAATAGAAAATGGTTTTTCGTTGAATGAAAGGATTGTTTGGTACTAGGATGATTTTGAAATTTACATGGATCCTTAATTTCTAAATTTTTTATTTTTTTTAAGAAATGGTGCGATGGAAATTCGTTTTTGGTTGTATCTGACTATTTTCATTTATAATGATGGGATACCTTATTTAAGAGAAATCGACACGTTCGATATGAATTATTCTGTGATTAAAGTTTATCATGACACGTGTTCATAAAAATTTGGGAATTATCTATAGTCTGTAATATGATAATTGGTTTTTATGAAGATATGAAGTGTTAAGATTTTGCTTTCTCACTCACATAATTGTAAAAATTTTGAAAAGTTTGTAAAAATTTTGCAATGTTTAGCACCGAAAGCTCAATTGTTAAATAAAGGATTATGAACAGTGGTTTGGAGTTATCGTACTTATCATCTTGAAACGTAAAATTCAATTCTCTCAAAATTTTGAGCTTGAGTTTGCCAAATTCTCGTATTCTTTAAAATTGTTACTGAAAAATACAGACCCTCATTCTGTCTTTTGGCCACTGATTCGTGCCTTGCTGAATCGCCGCAAGCACCTCTGCAACTCCTAGTTGAGATTGGTCCATTTGCTCCAGTTTGTTCGAGAAAAAAATGATCACCTAAACATATTTTATAAATCATTTTTTATATACTAAACGAGATTTATAGAACCTTGAGTTTGTTTAGACATAATATCAAATATCAAAAAAAGAATTTTTTTTTCGAAACAAATTTAAAAGTGTGTAATCATAGCAGAATAGTATATTTCACAACAAGTTGAGGATCGACAGATTTACCATAAACGTCAAGTTGGCGGCGCAGAGCCATATGGGTTAGGGTGGGAAATCGTAGGCTTGCCTACAGTTTTCCACACTAATCCATATGGTTCTGCGTTGCCGATTTGACGTTTATGGTAAATCTGTCGATACTCAACGAGTTGTGAACTATA
>JAPYZL010078217.1:0-12429 GCA_030522825.1 Platygaster orseoliae
AGCCGAAAACCATAGATTCCTTATGAAAATCTAAGACTTTTTTTCCTTTGCCATTTTTTAAAAAACTCAAAATTTAAAAAGTTATTTAAGCCAAAAATTCTAATAATAAATGCCCTCTATCGACAAGTGGGGGTCAAATTCATGGACCAAACTTTTCCCAAATTTTTTTCATATTTGCCAGAGTAAAAAAGTCCTTTGCCACTTTTTATAAAACTCAAAACCCAAAAAGATATTCGAGTTTGAAATCTGAGAAATTTGATTGGTTGAAACTTTCAACTCGAATATCTTTTTTGATTTTGAGTTTTGTAAAAAGTGGTAAAGGACTTTTTTACTTAGAAAAATATGAAGAAAATTTGGGAAAAGTTTGGTCCGTGAATTTGACCACCACTTGTCGATAAAGGGCATTTATTATTGAAATTTTTGGCTTAAATAACTTCTTAAATTTTGATTTTTTTAAAAAATGGCAAAGGAAAAAAAGTCTTAGATTTTCATAAGGAATTAATGGTTTTCGGCTGTCACACTTTACTTGGGACACTCTGTATATTTTAGATTTTGACAAGGACTCCAAAAAAGAGTCGAAACGCGATGAATATTTGAAGAAGGAATAAATTTGACTGGGAAAACGAAAAAGAATCCATATTAGTATTCCATGTAAATAATAACGTTGATCCAATTCTCAAAAACTTCCACAATTTATTTTACATGTTTTTTCTCATCTGAAAAGAAGTCTCTGAAAATCTGAGATGAGAAAACATTCATTACAAAATAAATGGTGGAAGTTTTTGAAATTATATCAGCATTATCATTTACTCTGAATGCTATAAAACTTAATCTTATTCGAAAAAAAAGTCTCAAATATCTACAATTTATCCAATAACTTGAAATAGCTAAAAAAACCCAATAACTTCTAGTTTGTTTTTTGATCTCAATCGCTCATTTGAGCTGTCTTTAATACTTTGACATTCAACCAACAAACGTCAACAACAAAAAATACTTTAGCTTATTCAGTTTGAAAATTTCTAAAAAAATTTCCATTAGATCTTCGACATTTTTGAGGCCTTATAACAGGAGCGTAGGAAAAAAAATTTTCTTGTACGATTTATTAGAAAAATGTATTTCAAATTTGCAATCTAATGATCTGGTTCCAAAAGCAAGATTTTTCAAATTATTTACGTAACTTTTGGAACTTAAGGCTGCAAATTTTTCATTTAAATTGTTAATCACTGCATTTTAATCATGAAATTCAATGTCAGTAATTTCCAGGTCATTGATTTATAAATTATCGTTATTTCGGAATATTGAAATTGAGAACTCTAGAATTCGTTTAACTTTCAGAATTTTGTTCAAACTTATTTTAGAATAACATTTAAAACGTCTTATCTTGTACATCTGAAAGTATGGAAATTTAAACTTTCATCATTCATAAATTTTCAAACATTTTTTATTTGATTATTTCTTTTTCAAAAAATCGTTACACCACTGTATTTTTTTCTGTAAATGTACTGCATCGAGTTACATAAATTTTATATCATCTAATACTTCTAAGAGTCAACTTTTTAAGCCTGAAATTCCCATTTTTGTAATCTTGTTATTTCAAATTCAGCCTTACATCTAATTTATCAGAAACCCGAAATCGTTTATTTTTGGTCAAATAATCATTGATATACCACCCCCCCCCCTTTTATACCTCTGCTACCTTCAATAAAAAAGTATCTGAAACCCAAATTTTGAAAAAAAGATCATGCTACTTTCAAGGTAGAATAATTTCGAAACTGACCTTGACTTCAGTTGTGCAGCCATAGTCGATCAGTAGTACACGAGCGTGTTTCTCGTTGCGATCCAAGAAAAAGCTCTCCACAATGCCACGATAATATTGGACTACATTGGAATAGCAATAAGGAGTTATAACCAAATCGCCGATGCAGGGTGCTTTCTTGATTGGCTTCGTCATGTCCTCGTTATTTGACACATATTCAATCCACTTCCGTTTCCTGTCTGTGTCTTCGTCTTTGATTTGCGCCCAAAAATGACCCGGGTTAATAACCTTGAATAGAAGATAAAAAATTTGGTTTTTCCTAATGAGGCACAGGCAAACAAAGAAATAAACAGAAAAAAAATCAATTATTCACATGTGTTATCGAAATGTTCAAATGTGACGTGTCTAATGACGGCAAGATTGGTCGTAATTTTTTCTTCGCTTCGTCTTGATCTTGATTGTCGCTCATAATGGCCCACATCAAAGATTCGTTGCAAGGCAAACCCAACTCCCTCGACTTTTCCTCCGATTTATCGGTGGTCATGACAGGAATTGGTACAGTTTGATCGCTTCTTTTCAACCTCAATGCCTTGTAAACGGCCAAAGGAACTCTCCCGTCATAGACGACATCGTTTTTGTCTTTGTTCGTGTTAAACGCTCGAAGTTGGTCACCTTGAGAAAATGTAACGTACACCCTCGACGAATTCTCAAAATTGACCTTGACACGATCCCAAGAGGTCACAACCTAGAACCGCATATTTTAATTATTTTTTTCTTAACACTTTAAAAAATTTGAGGTTTTTTCCCTGATAAAACTTACTCCACGTTCGACCAATGCTTGTTGTACCCTCTTCGCGTACAATTTGCCAGGGAGCTTAAGTGGCCAATCTCTGAAAAAAACTGTTGTCAGAGAATCGTGTCCGCCAAGCAACTTGGCAGTGGCGAGTCCGTCGTCGTCATTTGCGCGACGGCTGGCGAAATAATGTGGATAAAAAGCACCGCCGATTATGACCTTCAACATAAGGCCGTCCATATTGCTTCTCGTCACATCCAAGTTTTGACCAGTGGGACTAACGATTCCCATATGCTCCAACCTCATCTCCAAATCCTTGACCATCGCAGAAATGTCGTACAACACTTTCAATTGAATGAAGTGTCTCTGAGCCCACTTTTTTTCGCCCTCTATGCTGTTTATTGAACGACTCGCTTTTTTTTCTTGCCAAAATTGGTAGACCTAAAAATTAATTTGACAGTATTTTATGATATGCCTATAAAAAAATGAAAATTAGCTGAGAAACTATCTGGTTCCGGATCGAAATTCGTATCAAAAGTTCATCGATTTATCAACTTTCATAATGAACTCTATTTTCAAAAAGCTATAATATAAATATAAAATTTTATAGTAAAATTTAGAAAAAGTTAACAAATTTTACAGTTTTGATCAAATAAAAAAACATTGAATAATGACAAAATGAATGTTTGAATAAAATCGTGACATAAATTTAAGAAAAATGCTCTTTACTGCTATCGATTTATTAAAAATAAATTAATATGAATTTAGATCTTATCAATTTTTCACGATTTTTGTTATAGAATTTACTACAAAATGAAAGTTAAAAAAAGGGCAATAAAAAATATTTAAAATATAGTTACCGAATTAAATATAGCATATAGTAAATAAATATAAAATGTGGCACATGGTCATAGTAAAAAATAAGAATTTCGAGATCAGAAAAACGTATGATATTGATATTTTGAATAAAGAATTTTCATTGTTAGAATAAATGGTAAATTTGCATCAATGAATAGAATTTACTCCATTCAAAGTCAGTTGTAATTGAAAAAAGGGGAATTTTCCATCACATAAAAGTTATAGATTATAACCAGGGCAACCAAAAATATTTACAATAAAATGCAAAATATTTTTTTATTTATGTATGAAAAAACAGAGAAATATTTATGATAGGCAAGAAATATTTATTATCAATGCAAGCAAATTTCATTTTTTTTGTACATTGGTTTACATTTTAGGCTCCTAGTTAAATTAAATTAAAGAAAAAAATTAAGATTAGATGCAAACTAATTGCATTGTTAAATGAATTTAATTTGAATTTTTTAGAACTTTTAATTAGATATCTCCATTTTTAATTTTTTTTTAAATTTGCAAATAATTAAATAAAAATTAGAATTAAATGCAAATTAAATAAAAATAAAATGGCATAACATGCATAAGAAGTAAATATTTTTTATGGTCAAAACTTGTTGTAAAAATTTTTGGGATTAAAAATTAAAAACCTTAAAATATTTACGAAAAATTTAAAAGTGGTGAAATATTTTTGTACCGCCAAAAACTGCCAAAATATTTATTAATTTATTTAAATAAATATTTTTGGTAGCCCTGATTATAATTCAACCGAAAAATGTATGATTATTAAAATATGATATTTTTGTTTGAATACTTTAAAAATTTAACTAAAAACATTCTTAACTAAAGAAGATGCGATATATACATTTGATTTTAAAAAACCATTCCATTGACATCACTAAGGAAAATGATAAATAAAGAAGATGAATTTGTGTTGACATATAACTTTGATTAATCCTTAACTGCCATAATATCCATTTCAACGAAATTCACTCTAAATATTAAATTCACAAAAAATTTTATGATTTCGAAATGTCCATTTTTCATCAATCGGATTGATGAATATGAACATTTTTTATTATATTCTGGCCTTTTCTCTTAAAACTTATTTTGTAGTAAATTTAATGAAGCACATCAGTGTTGAAAATTCATGAGAGATAAAATCAAAATGACTTATTTTAATTAATGCACAGAAATTTTTGGGTTTGTCAATACAAATTTACCTACATACTTTATAATCAGGGCAACTGAAAATATTTTTTTGAAAAAAAAAAAATTTACAAATATTTTTCAATACAATTTTTGGAAAATAAATGCTATCAAAATTGACAATTTTATCATAAAAATTTGCCAACTTTTCGTTGGCTTCTTCATTTGATGTCACTAACGAGTTTTTAAGCAATGATAAAAAATTTTGTTATTAAAATTCATTCAAATATTTCGATTTAGTTAAAATAACTTTTGTAGATCAGCAATTATCATTTACTCATCAACACTTTGAACAACGCGTTAAAATATACTGCAATCAATTTTTTGACTGGTATTTAATTAATGTTGTATATTTATAATTATAATTTTATATAATCACTATTTTTACATAAATTAGTATTTAATTGAAAAATATTAAAAAAAGGAAAATACATATTCATATTTAATATTAAATCAAATTTTTTGTAAATATGAAATAAATATTTCTAGGTATTTCTGTAAATTTGTTTTGTTTCCCTATTCCCCTGTATGATATTAGTTCAAATAAATAAAAAAAAATATAAGATTTTTTGAGGAAAAACATACCTGAAGATACGTGGCACAATCGCTCCAGGAACCCTTGGACCAATTCAACTTGGCATTGTACGCTGCCATTTTTTCATTAAATGGATTGTTAAACATGTTTTTGGTGGCCATGCTGGCTCCGACGATGATCGCGCTGCGAAGGATACCAAAAGTGTGGCCCAGAGCGATGAGTTTTGAAATGTGGATGTCGACTGGTAAATTCGCCATCATTCTTCCCAGAGACGTCAACTCACCGTCGTGAGGGGAATGACCGTCAGGTCTATTGAGGAGGGCTCCGACTTCTTTCAGCAGGAGAATTGTATTTTCGAGGTTTGAAATGTCAGGAGGATCCAAAGCCAGGGCGAGGAGAGCTTTCGGTTCGCCCATGTCCAAAAGTTTCGCATTCAGAACCAAGTGCTCGAGGGGAGCGCGGAGCATCTCCGGGGAACCTTCGTCCATAAATTTCGACTGGAGTTGAAAAAACAGGATGACTTCTATTATTCATTTCCTATCAACATTTTATTGGATAGAATCTGCAAATATACCTGGTACATATGTTCTGGCACGAGCCTATACACTTTTCCATCCATGACTCGCCCAGTTCTTCCAGCTCGTTGTTCGCAATTGGACTTACTTGCCCAACAGAGTTCCAGACAGTTGTAGTTTGTGGATGGATCAGTCACCAACACTTTTGTCAGGCAAAAATCTATCACTAGAAATACAAAAAATCGACATTAGGGACAATAATAGACAATATTATTATTGGGAGGGGAAATTAACTTGGACAAAAAATGCAAAGATAATGTTATCGGAATGTTCAGCCTACAACATAATTTACGCACAAATGTTCAGTTGTTAATAGAAAAACTTGTATGATAATGAAAATACCGCGTCATTTGTGTAATGTATTTTATTCAAGTAGTATATTCGATGAAGTTATATATTTTATTGCGGAAAAAAACTGTATAAACACACGTCGCAGGGGATCTTTTTATAAAAGAAAACGATGTGCGCAAAGTTTTGAAAATCTTTCAATGACTTTTTCAACATTGATTTCAATGCCAAGATGCATGTGCAGCAACACTAAATCGATAAATCTGTCTTGCACCATTGTAGTTCTGAGCCATGTTTTCATTCGGCGAAGAGTAGAAAATGAGCGTTTAACATTTTCGGTTCCTGGAGTTTTAAAATTTTAAAATTTGACACAACATTTTTTAAATTTACATTTTTAATGTATTTTAGATTTGAAATGAAACATCCAAAAAATTCAAAAATTATTGGATTCGCAAAAATTTTTCAAAATTTTCGGTTATGCTGAAATTTTGACGAAATTTTCAATTGTTTTCAAAATTCAAGTTTTGAAAAATTAAAAACTGTATAAGTATTTTCAGTATATCATTATTTTCAAAATTGTTCAAGATGTCAAAAATTCTCAATGTTTTTGTTCATAGAGTTTTGAAATTTGATGTGAAATTTTAAATATTGACATTTTTAATGTATTTCAGATTTGAAATTTAAAATCTGAAAAAATTTCAAAATTATTATATTCACAAAGATTTTTCAAAATTTTTGATAATGTTAAAATTTTCATGAAGTTTTCTTTTTTTTTTTCAAAATTCAACTTTTGAAAAACTAAAAACTGTATAAGGACTTCTGAAGTATCATAATTTTAGAAATTCGTTAAGATGTCGAAATCTTTCAAGATTTTCGTTCTTGAAGTTTTAAAATTTGACATGAAATTTTTAAAATTGACATTTGTAATGTATTTTTATTTCAAATTAGAAATTGAATATATCCAAAAAGTTCAAAAATTATTGAGTTCGCAAAAATTTCCGGTAATGTTGAAATTTTTACACAATTTTCTATTTTTTCAAAATTCAATTTTTTTAAAATTCAAAACTGTATAAGGAATTTCGATATACCACAATTTTCAAAATTCGTTAAGATATCAAAATCTTTCAACATTTTCATTCTTGGAGTTTTAAAATTTAATACGAAATTTTTAAAATTGACATTTTTAATGTATATTAGATTTGAAAATTAATATTCAAAAAATTCAAAAATAATTGAACTCGCAAAAATTTTCTTTTGAAAATTCGTTAAGGTGTCGAAATTTTTCAACATTTTCGTTCTTAAACTTTTAAAATTTGACAAAAAATTTTTTAAATATACATTTTTAAGTATTTTTTATTATAGATTTGAAATTGAACATATCCAAAAAATTCAAAAATTATTGAGCTCACAAAAATTTTCAAAATTTTCAGTAATATTGAAATTTTCACACAATTTTTTATTTTTTCAAGATTCAATTTTTTAAAAATGAAAAACTGTATAGGGACTTTCGAAGTATCATAATTTTAAAAATTCATTAAGATGTTGAAATCTTTCAAGATTTTCGTTCTTGAAGTTTTAAAATTTGACACAAAATTTTTAAAATTGACATTTTCAATGTGGGTATTTTAGATTTGAAATTGAATATATCCAAAAAGTTCAAAAATTATTGAGTTCCCAAAAATTTTCGGTAATGTTGAAATTTTTACACAATATTTTTTTTTTTCAAAATTCAATTTTTTTTTAATTAAATACTGTATACGGACTTTCAATATATCATAATTTTCAACATTCGTTAAGATGTCAAAGTCTTTCAACATTTTCGTTCTTGGAGTTTTAAAGTTTGATACGAAATTTTAAAAATTGACATTTTTAATGTATTTTAGATTTGAAATTCAAAATCCAAAAAATTCAAAAATAATTGAACTCGCAAAAATTTTCCAAAATTTTCGGTAATGTTAAAATTTTCACACAATTTTCTATTTTTTCAAAATTCAAGTTTTGAAAAATTAAAAACCGTATAAGAACTTCCGAAGTACCATAATTTTAAATATTCGTTAAGATGTCGAAATCTTTCAACATTTCTGTTCTTGGAGTTTTAAAATTTTATACGAAATTTTAAAAATTGACATTTTTAATGTATTTTAAATTTTACATTTAAAATCTAAAAAATTCAAAAATGATTCAATTCGCAAAAATTTTTCTATTTTTTCAAAATTCAAGTTTTTAAAAATTAAAAACAGTATAAGGACTTTCGATATATCATAATTTTCAAAATTCGTTAAGATGTCAAAATCTTTCAATATTTTCGTTCTTTGAGTTTTAAAATGTTATACGAAATTTAAAAAATTGACATTTATAATGTATTTTAGATTTGAAATTTAAATTTCAAAAAATTCAAAAATGATTGAATTTACAAAAACTTTCCATATTTTCTCGAAATGTTCTATTTTTTCGAAATTCAAGTTTTTCAAAACTAAAAACAGTATAAGGATTTCCGAAGTATCATAATTTTAAAAATTTACCAAGATGTCAAATATTCTCAACATTTTCGTTTTTGGAGTTTTAAAATTGGATAAAAGTTTTCAACCATTCTTAAGACATGAAGCTCTTGGGGAGGGAAATTTTCCTCATTTCATATTAGACATCATGATGTATGATTACACAACATCTTTGTATCAAAAAAATATTATGACTTTATTCAACCCAACTTACCATATTTAACATTGGGCACAGTCAAACTGCTTTCTGCAATGTTGGTCGACAAAATGACTCTTCGATGACCATGTGGTGGTGGGTCGAAAATTTTTTGCTGCTCTTCGTTGGTTACAGTGGAATGTAGCACAACAACGTCCCAATCAATATTCTCGTATTTTTTAGCCATCATCACACTGAACAACTCTTCAATTTCCCAAATTCCTGGCAAAAATACCAAAGCCACGTGACGATCGCAAGGACCTTCAGCGCCTGAACTTTTGTGGTCTCCAGCATCGATATCGTCCAAAATGGCCAACAACGCTGCGCACAAATTCAACATTTCAGAGGTAATTTTGGGCTCGTCGAAATCCACTGTGGGCAGCGTCTACGGAAAAGAAGGCATAAATAAATAGCAAACATAAATGATTAAATATTGAAAAAGAAAATCACAACTTACCACGTTGAGACGTTTGAGATGGTCGAGATAAAAATCTTTAACGTGGTAGATGGAATCTTTGCCTATTTGCAAAGTCGGTGCGGGCTTCAGTAAACGATCTTCTGAGAGAGTGGAAAAATATTTGGAAAATTTGTCGCTGTTCATGGTAGCTGACATGAGTATGACCTTCACATTGCGTGAATTGCTCCGCAAAAACTTGCGCACTATCAAAAGCAAAAAATCCATGTCTTGATCGCGCTCGTGGACCTCGTCAAGAATGATATGGGTGAAATCAAGCATGTGCTTGTTGGTGATAAGTCTCCTGAGGAGAACTCCGGTGGTGCAGTACGTTATGCGCGTGTCGTCGGAAACATTGCTGACCATACCAATTCGATAACCGACTATGGAACCCAAGGGCCAATCTCTCTCACTGCAAACACGTTTTGCAATGCTGACAGCTGCAATACGCCTGGGCTGAGTCACTGGAAAAAATCAAAGATTGGACGTCTTTACAAATTTATGTAATGTGCAAAAAATAAAACTTATGAGTTATGAGTTAATTATGGGCTTGAATGATACTTCAATTTTCAGAACAATTTATTTTTACAAGTTTGTTGCACGAATCATTACCTATAATATTGCAGTGCTGCTTTTTCTGAGAACATTGGTCGAGAATGAATTGAGGCACTTGCGTCGTTTTACCACACCCAGTAGGTCCATGAACAATAACCACCGGATTTCTTACTATCAAATCCATGAGTTTTGATCGATACTGTGTAATACTTAGTTTATGTTTTGGTCGGTAGTTCAAATCATAAGTTCGATATAGATGTGAGTCATCTATCACTGGCCTTCTTTGTTCATCATCAGTGTTGATGGAGATCGAATCCATGTTGGCATAAAGTGATTGTTGCTCCTCCTCCTATGAAAACAAATATAACGAATATGATCAAATATTCACATTGATTATGACATCAAAAAATACTTTTTCTGCATGCAACATTTGCTTGTCTTTTTTGATTTGATTTTCTTCAAATTTTATAAAAATATTCTGACATTTTTTCAAGAATTTACTTAAAAGTGAATTTAAAAAATAAAATTATGAAAACTTGAACGTTTAAGAATATTTTTGAAAATCAGGGAATTTTCGAGGACAATGAACAACATCAAAAATCAAAGTGAAGGTTTCAAATGACTTCTTTAAATTTGTGATTGCTCAAAAGAGAAGACGATTTCATCATATGAACAGATTTCTTTTTTTTTATTCACAATTTCATTCAATGGGGGAACACAAAGTTTATTAAAATTTCGGTAAAGAGCCTTGTTAACTTAATGAACATTTTTTATTTACAATCTCGAATGTAGAAATAGGATTTTTGATAATTGTTGGTTTAGATGTAAATCACCTTTATGTCAGGATGACGAAGCAATGTATGCTCTGATAACATTTTTATACTTAAAAATTGATTTATTCATTTCACATTTCTCTAATATGAAAAGCTTGTTCACCTGAAGCATTCGACGTTCCTCTTCTTGTCTATATTCAGCGACATAAGAATACCCCGCATTGTTGTACGCTCGTTCATGCTTTGGTTTTTGCATTTCTTCCTTGAACGCAGACATATCTTGTGGGACATGACTGCGGCTAACTGGAGTAGGTCCTGTTATACCCTTTGAAGGTTTTCCATACAAGAAGTCGAGATACTCCATGATTTTTGATTTATCTCAAATATTCTGCAAAGAAAAGAAACTCTACTTTTAATTTTTTGTTTTCTTTCCAAATGTACTTGAAAAAATGATTTTTTCATCATTAATAATGAATAATCATCAATAAAATGATAATCTGATCGTCTCCAATTTTTTCAGATATATTGCATTAATTTGTCGTGAAAAAATCAAAGGTCTAACATAATTATTTATAACTTTTTTCACAGTCAAAATAGTCATTATATGTATCTCACGAGTAAGTTACCAAATGAAAAATGAAATTTCAATTGAATAAATTTAACATTTTTTAGTGGCATCAAAAATGACTTATGAATTCGTCGTGAACGAATAACCGCCCGAAATTGTAAATTTATAACTTTTTTTTATTTACAACCTGGTACTGATAAGTTGATGCTCAAGGCAGCAGTACCAGCCCCGTGCAACTTTCTTTCCGTCGAGTTTTTATGCCAACCACGGCTGCCAGGCAGCGCCGCATGTAGCGGCACAAGCATGTACTTATCCATGTGCGTCAACACATGTATGGTTGACGCACATGGATAGGATGCACTGTATGTTCCTGTGGTACATGCTCATGCCGGTACGGGTGGCACCGCCTGGTAGCCGTGGTATGCATGGTAGGCATAAAAACTTAAACGCATGAAGGAAGGAAGTTGCCGAGGGCTGAGCAGTACCATCCCTCCAAATTATTCCAATCGTCCCCAATTTTTGTATATACAGGGTGTTTCAAAGTCGGCGGATCACCCGAAAACCATATATTCCTCATGAAATTCTAAGACGATTTTCCCTTTGCCATTTTTTACAAAACTCAAAATCATAACAATTATTCTATTTTGAAATTTAATCAATAAACATTTTTTTTCGACGAGTGGGAATAAAAACCAGACCAAACTTTACCCAAATTTTCTTTATTTTTTTCTTTATTTTTTTATTTTTTCCTTTGCCACCTTTCACAAAACTCAAAATGAAAAAAGATATTCGAGTTTGAAATCTGAGAAATCTGATTGATTGAAACTTTTATGCCACTGACTATTTGTTTCAAAAAAAAATTTCATTTGATAACAAAAAATTGTAAATTTCATCTAATGTTCAAAATGTTAATTTGAAAAATCAGATCCAAGATATCTAGATGTATATTTTTCTAATAAATTCTAACATTTATTAGAATTTTTATTAATATTAAAAATATATTATTTTTATAAAAGTATTATTGAAATATAATTATATTACAATTAGTATTTTTTTAACTCTTTTATCATTGCAAATTATATATATTGTATATAAATATTACATAATTTTTGTTTACTTCTTTATGCATATGTGACACGCTCTGACAAAAGGGACCTTCTCGGCAAAAAGTCGATTTTCGTATTATGATTAATTCTATAAGTTCTATCGCTAAACTTTAATTGGCACAATACGAAATTTCGAATTTCCGGTTCTTAATTCAAGCATCAATTGATGAAGAAACTAATTTACATGGGCTTGAATGGCAGTTCAACGCCTTTCACAGCGCACCGTGTAAACTTTCACTTTTGCCGAGAAGGTCCCTTTTGTCAGAGCGCG
>JAPYZL010078220.1:0-11102 GCA_030522825.1 Platygaster orseoliae
ACAAAAGTCATTTTGAATGAAAAGTCTTTCAGTCGTTTGCACACCGCTATATTGCAAAACATAGCTCGTGGGGAATCATGAGACACTTTTAGTGGGGAAGTGTGAGACACTCGATATCAGTGTTTCGCGATACGTTAAATTGTATTTTATTTGATATTTTGACTTCTTATCGTTTTGCAGGCACCATGCCGCGTTATTACGCAAAAAAAGTAGACTAAGTTGATTATGCCGCCGTTTTAGAAGGAATCAATCAGATTTTGGTACATAATAACTCTATTCAGACAGTCGCTCGATCGTGCAATTTACCGCCTGCAAGTCTTGCACGATACGTCACGAAAATTTTCAACATTCATTTTATAACTATTTTGTAGCCCTAATAAAGTTTTTGGCTTAAAGGTGTTGAGTTTTCATTCGATTTACGCGGTGTCTCATGATTCCCCACCATTTTTCAAAATCTCGAAAAGATACTTTTTTTTTAAAGTCATGGGAATCATCAGAAAAAAATTATTCTATGAATCGGTCAAAGCCAGAAAATTTGTTTTTATATATATTTAACGTCACAGTTTTTGGAATTTGAAAATTCTTTTTTTTTCGGTAGAGATATTGTGCAAAAATGAAGTTTGTCTCACAATTTTCCACTTTCCCCTACGCCATATTTTACTAGATTATTTCGGAATATTTTAAATCTGTAGAATGCCTGAAATTAACTTTTTCAAAAATTTATACCGAGCTGATGCACTGACAATAAAAAAAATTACTACTTTCTGACATATTTATGGTAAAAACTAGTAGAATATTGTAAGTTTTACAGTAATTTTCCAAATACTATCATTTTCATTTGTTAGATTACAATCTTGCATAGTAAAAATTTGTATATGTGAAAGTTGCAATATGTATCCCAGTTTTTACTAGATTATTTCGGAATATTTTAAATTTGCAGAATGCCTGAAAACGAACTTTTTCCAAAATTTATACTGGGATGATGCACTGATAATAAAAAAATCTAATACTTTTCTGACATATTTATGCTAAAAACTAGTAGAATATATTAAGTTTTACAGTAATTTTGCAAATTCTATTATTTTACTTTGACTTATTGCAATATTGTATAGTAAAAATTTTTATACTGTAAAAGTTACAATATGTATACCGGTTTTTACTAGATTATTTCGGAATATTTTAAATTTGCAGAATTTTTTAAAAAAATTTTTCAAGAATTTATACCGAGCTAATGCACTGACACTAAAAAAAATCTAATACCTTCTGACATATTTATGAAAAAAACTTGTAGAATATTGTAAGTTTTACAGTAATTATGCAAATTCTATAATCTTCAGTTCACTTATTACAATACTGTATATTAAAAATTTTTATACTGTATAAATTACAATATGTATACCAGTTTTTACTAGAGTATTTCGGAATATTTTAAACCTGCAGAATCCCTGAAAATGAACTTTTTCAAAAATTCATACCGAGCTGATGCACTGACAATAAAAAAAATCTAATACTTTCTGACACATTTATGGTAAAAAGTAATAAAATATTGTGAAGATTTATAGTAATTTTGCAGATTCTATCATTTCCATTTGCCTCATTACAATATTGTAAAGCAAAAGTTTTCATACTGTACAAGTTTCAATATGTATGCCAGTTTTTACAAGATTATTCCAGAATATATCACATCTGCAGAGCAAAATCGTAATACATAAATTGTAATGTTTACTACTCTAGCACACAGGATTAAATACCCGTGTGTAGTGAAACATCTAATGAAATATTTTACCTTTTAAAATTTCCGTTTTTCAGTTCATACAGTATGATATTACATAAATAAATTCAAAATATGGTATTTCCTTTTTTCAATATTGTATGATACCACTGTATCATGTAGTAGAAAATATATATACACAAAAATATATCAAAAAGAATTATACGGATCTGAATACTGGCAAAACTATGGCATTCTGGATATAAGGAAATTACAATATGATATTGCAATGAGCACAAAAAAGTATAGTAGAAAACGCAATATATAATTTCAGTGGTAAAATATATCTACTAAACACTAGTTTCATTGTAATAACTATACGAAAAAAACTGCAAAAAATATCTAGCAAAATGTATAACATTTCAGACTGATTACACAGTAGAATAAGGTGTTTTGAAAATTACAATATATTTTCTGAGTGTGTCAAAAATAAAGCAATTATTTCATTTTAGAATCATTTTGAAAATTTATGACAACATATAAAAAAATAAAATTAAAAGATTTAAGTCCCAATCGGCACGAAAGTTTTTCAAAAATCAGACAATGTTTCAAGAACCTGTCAGTATGCTTTCGTTTGTAATGTTTCTACTAAAGGATATAAAATGTATTCATTATCTTTCTTATGAAAGATTTCGAAAGAAATATCATTTGAAATATTAGCAACATTGCTGAAACCTTCATGTAAGGTAACAAAATAACTCTCTCATGAATGTTAATGTACGAACATTTTTGATTGCTTTCAACTGAAACGTTTCAATTCGAAACAAAAAAATTAAATTGAAACATTTCATATACGTTTCAAAACGTCTATGTTAAATCATTTTTACAATGTTTGTTTTGTGAGATATCTGACTCTTTTCATACGAAATGTTTCAGTAATGCTTATTTCAGAAAGATTATGATATCTTCCATTTAAAATGTTTCAATTGAAATATTTTAAAAACGTTTGAACCATTTTCAGTAAAACTTTTGTTTCCTTTGACCTCCTTTAAACATGTATAAAACGATTCAATAATATTTTATTTAAAAGTTGTCTGCAACCTTTTATCCGAAACGTTTCAATATTTTTTGTAAGCGTTCTGAAAGATGTATGAAACATTTTCAAAATATGTACGAAAGCTTTTGAAAGGTTTTTAAAGGCTTTCTAAAACCTTAATTCTAAAACTCTGGCGGACACTTTAGATTTTAGAAAGCTTTCAGTACACATTTTAGAAAAACTTTTGAAAATTTTCTGAAAGATGCAATATTTCAAACGAAAGCCCTCATAAATGTTTCTGAAAGGTTACGTGCTGATTGGGGTATAGTGATAAATCATAATAGATAATAACATAATAATAAAAACTTTAATTATAAATTTTGAATAATAAAAAATAGACAATTTTTATCTGACAACTCTCACTTGATGAATAATTCGGTTTTATACCTCAAGAAACACACTCGTACAATAACGAAAATTGTTTGGTAGATAAAGGTCTATGATTTCAATGTCTTTTCCAAGCCGATTTAGGATTCGGCCTATCGGAGTTGTGTCGAAAAACGCCATTGGACTTCGTAAAATTCTTTTTATCACCACCTCGAAAAGTTTCACAGACGCGTTGACCATCCCTTTTGTCATAAGCAGAGCCGTGAGAAAAATCGCAAAACCTGGACAAAATTTCGTGTATAATTCCTTTTGTATGACCAAAAAGAAAGTCCACCAAAATTATTAACTTTTTTATTTATTGCTGCAACGTTATTGTGTTAAAAAAATGAGTATCAAATTTTGAATGTCAGAATAATTGAATGATAATGAGAAAACAGCCTTGCAAAATGTACGATTTCAGGATCATTGAACTGATTATCGAACCTTTCTCATTGGGCTGTAAAAAAGTTAAGAAAAACCTTGTCCGATGCCGAGACTTGCGTAAACTGCGAGGTACGTTTCACGTTTCCAGCCTGCTCTGGTCCCATTATTTCCCACTTCATTGTCGTTCGACCATGCGCTCAGCCAATAATTTGATCCGGTCATAAAAACCCGTGACATGATGCTCAACGCAATACTCGGTATGATCACAAGTAACCCAATACGTTTCAGATAGTATTTATAAACAGCTAAACCAGCCTAATGCAGAAACAAATCGATCTATTACTATTTATTACCAGTGGCGAACGCAGAGTAGGGGTTATTGGAAAAATTTTTGCAAAAAATGAAACTCGACATCAAAATCGAAGTTGTATTTCGTGAACCTAAATTTAATTGTTTTATGATCGTTGGAATGAATAAACGGTTTGAAATAATAAGTTATTGAGTTTTTTATTCAAAATGCGATATTTTTACTGCACAGAGAAAAAAACCTTGTAATTTGTACTATAAATATTGGAAAAATTACTGTACTATGGGAAATTCTACAATATTATTTTAATTTTGCATGTATTATAGTACATTTAGACATGAATATATTTATTTTTATCATACAGTGTAGTAAAACGTTAAATATCGTAATTAAAAGTTGATATATAGTAAAAAGTACATATTGTATTTGTTAACTTAACTATATTATATGCCAATGACTACAATACCAATATTTTGAATAATACATTATTGTGTATAGTAAACTTTACTATATTTCATCTTGAACTCCCATTACTATATTTTTTAGTAAAAAGTACTAGATTTTTCTCTCAGTGTAGTTTTTATGATTCCTGGATCCTTTGAAGCAAAAAAAAAATGAGAAATCACACTGAGAAAAAAAATAGTAATTTGTACTATAGATATTGAAAAAATTACCATATTCTATGAAAATTTACTACACTATTTTAACTTTTTTATATTATAGTACATTTAACCATAAATATGATATTTACTTTTACCACGGAGTATAGTTGAACGTCAAATATCGCAATTATAAGTATATATATAATAAGAAATACTGAAAATATTGTATTTTCCACTTTAGTAAATAACAGTTCTCAGTATACAAGATTTATAGGGAATCACCTTACATGATTATAGTTTTTACATTTTTCCAAAAGTATTACTAAATATACTTTATTTTTACTAGAACGTAAGCTTCAACTACTATATTGTATGCCAATGACTACAATACCAATATTTTGAATAACACAATATTGTGTATAATAAAATTTACTATATTTCATCCCGAGCCCCCATTACTATATTTGTTAGTAAAAAGTACTAGATTTTTCTCTCAGTGCAATTTACACGATTTCTGGATCCTTTGAAGCAAAAAAAAAATGAAAAATCACACTGAGAAAAAAAATAGTAATTTGTACTATAGATACTGAAAAAATTACTATATTCTATGAAAATTTACTATATTACTTTAGTTTTTTTATATTATAGTACATTTGACCATAAATATGATATTTACTTTTTCCACGGAGTATAATAAAACGTCAAATATCGCAATTATAAGTTGATATATAATAAAATATATAAGACATATTGTTTTTTTTACATAATTATGTAAATAACAGTTATCAATATATAAGATATGAAAAATTATCTTTCATGATCATAATTTTTTCATAAGTATTACTTAACATATTTGAGTTTCACTAGAACGTAATATACAACTACTATACTATATGCCAATCACTATTATACGAATATTTTGAATACTATAATATTGTATATATTAAAATTTACTATATTTCATCTAGATCCTCCATTACTATAGTTTTCATTAAAAAGTAAAACATTTTTTCACATTATGTGGAATCAAAAAAATTCCACAGTTTCAACAGCTAGGTTGAAACCGTTGAGAAAACTTTTTGAATAATAAATAAAAATTTCTTTTTCATTTTTGTTTAACCCGGTAAAAATGATCAAAATTACACGTCTGTCTCAAGAGTAGTCAATATTTAATATTCTCGAATTCGAGTAATGTGTTTGTAGTTTTTGAAAGTGGATTTTTCAAAATAGGGTTTATTTTAATTAGAAATAGAAACAATTCCGATTTTAACTTTTATTCTACGCTACTTAAAAAATCCAAAATAAAATATGGATATAGACAAATCATTACTTTTATCACAAAAATAAGCATTCAAAAAGAAAAAACAAATCTCTTAAAAAATGTAAAAGATTTGGCTAATGAAATTTGAAAAGTACTGTTGATTTCAAAAGGGCGAAAATCACAAAATAAGTTTTATGTCAGATGTAAATATCAATAAATTCAAATACAATAACCATTTTGAAGTGTAAAGGTGTGATATTTACAACTTTTCCACTTATAATTCTCGATCAATTTTCGGAACTTATCATCGCATCGAAAAGTTGCACAAAATTAATGTTTGGACTGAAAAACAGCGTTTGTATGGAAAAAACTACCGGTTGTAGTTTAAGGGGTTATATACAAAGTTGAGGCGAAAAAAAGGAGCTAAGTTCGTGATTTTTTCAAGGGTTTTGTACCAATTTTATTTGAAAAAGCAAAATAATGTTTCTTCGTAGTAGTATCGAAGAAAAAAAACAAGTTGAATTATGAAAAAATGTTAAAAATTGTCGGAGTTCTGGCCCTTTTCCCAAAACGCGTTTTTTTTTGTAGATGTTTGCGGTGATCACTCTCCAAAGCGAACAGCTTAACTGAAAGCAAAAAAGTAAAAAAATTATTAAAGAAAAATGTATTGTAGTGTACTTGAACGATTCTTTTTTCATCCAAAATTTTTTTATTGTTCGTTATGATTTTTCGTTTAAGATTTTGAACATCTCGAAAACCGATTTTTTTTATTTTTTATGGCTTTTTTATTATAAAAAATTTTTTTTTTGGAAACCGTTTCGTTTAAGTACACCACAATACATTTTTCTTTTATAATTTTTTTACTTTTTGGGTTTCTGTTAAGCTGTTCACTTTGGAGACTAATCACCGAAAACATCTAAAAAAAAAAAAAAATGCATTTCGGGAAAAGGGCCACAACTCCAACAATTTTAAACATTTTTTTATAATTTAACATGTTTTTTTTCTTGGATACTACTATCAAGAATTAGTATTTTGCTTTTTCAAATAAAATTGGCATAAAACTCTTGAAAAAAATCACGAACTTAGCTCAATTTTTCGCCTCAACTTTGTATATAACCCTTTAAAATTCAGTAAATTGAATACTTATTTATTATTAGAAGAAATTTGATAATTGTCAAATAAGGCGCTTAAAAAATTTAATAACCCGAAAATATCAAATCCATTTCTTTTCAATTCGAATATATTTATAAGAAAATCTAGAAATTTAATATACACAACCTCAGAGTTCAAGACAAGATTTAAAAAATCCGAACTCAACAAAATCAAAGATAAAAAATTTCGAATCAGTAACTGAAATATTCCAAAAATTTTATAATTCAAATATTTCAAATATTTTAAGAATGAAACATGTTCTTGTTTGGCCGTTCCATTGATTGATAAAAATACAAGTTGAATTTCTCTTTCAAATTCTACTAAGATTCTTCTTTAAAAAATAAATTCACAGAGTTAACAACCGCGTGTAGTAATACGAAAATTTTTATGTAAGCTATAACAAATTTTTTCAAGAAACTTACACTCCCTATCTCAGCTTTCTCGATTTCAATGAGGTTCTCTCCGATGATTTGCTTCTCATCTTTTTCATTACTCATTCTTCTAGAACGTGGTTCAGATCGTTGACTGACAATTGAGTATTTCCTTGTATAACTAGAAATTATAATATCACGCTCTTACTACATTTTCATACACTGAACAAAAATCTGGTAAAATTATAATAATCAAATCATGTACTTAGTTATCAGTATAAAATATTTTACTTTTTGCGAGGTATTCATTACATTTTTTGTTGAATATTATTCCTTATATCGTTAAATGATATCAATTAAATACTAATGCAATACAATTCTAAAAGTAACAATATTACAATAATTTCATTATAAATATGTTAAAAAGTACGAAATTTTTGTTTCAGTGTTTTTTTAATTTATTTATTGAACTATATAAAAACCTGAGTGACAAGCTTCTTTTGATCGATTCAAAATCCCCGAGGTCAATGCTGCGAACGGATTGTTTTGACATTGATTTTTGTTTCATGTCACTTAACGAGATTTCCAGGTTTTGCTGAATTTCTGTCAAATCCTCTTCTGAACCATCTTCGTCTGATAATTTTACAAGAAAAGACAATGATTTGTGAATTTTCATGTTTGTTGAAGAAAAACAAAATACACTAAGAAAAGTTATTAAAAATTAGTGCAACTTTACTCATCTTAAAGTGAATTTTACTTCTTGTTTTAGTAAGAGCATTTTAACTCGATTTTCACACCAAAAAATAAAAAGTTCAAGGACACTAATTTTCCAAAAAAAGTTAGGAAAAAACCTGAGAGAAAATGCTGGTTCAGGTAATCAGCGAATGCGCCCTTTTTTTCGAGAAGTTCATTAAAAGTGCCGGTTTCTGAAATTTCTCCATTTTTCATCACAATAATATTGTCCACTTGAGGCAAACACGAGATGCTGCTTGTCACGAGAATTCTCGCTTTATCTTTCAGGATTCCTTGGGGTCCGATGAGGGATTTAAAAATGTTTTTTGCTACGTGGAAATCAACGGCACTTAGGGGATCGTCCAGTAAATAAACATCGGAATCACTGTATGCAGCTCGAGCAAGTGCAATTCTCTGTTTTTGACCCCCGGAAAGGTTCGTTCCTTTGTCACCGATTTCTGTTCGATCTCCAGCAGGGAGCATTTCTAAATCTGTTTTCAGCTCGCAAGCTTTAAAAAATGAAATTTTAAAAAGTAAATGAAGTTTTTAGAATTTTTTAGTTAGTTTACTAAAATCACTGACTAGTAAAATCACTGACTGTTATAGTAAATAATAGATTATAAATAAATATAGGATAATCAGTAGTAAACTATTATTGAAGAAAGAATAACTTCTTGTTAAAAATTGTACTGAAATGTACTGACTTTTCTCACACCAACTCACCTCTGATGACTTTTTTATACAAAGTTTTATCAAAATTTTTCCCAAAAAGAATATTATCCTGAAAACTCAAGTTTTGTATCCATGCTTGTTGTCCCACGTACGCGATTGTTCCCTTATATAAACCAATCACGTTTAAATGATTGAAACTCAAAATTTTTAGAAAATAGATACAGAACTCACAGTGGTGTTCAGTTTGCCATCGACTCTTTGCATTTCACCCAGAATTGCTGATAAAAGTGAACTTTTACAGGAGCCAGCATTTCCAAGTACGGCGCAAAGCTCATTTGGTTTTATTTTCAAGCTCACGTTTTTTAATGTTGGGTTTTTCACGTTTTCAAGGTCCCATGAAAATGAGGCATTTTCCACACTTACAGGGTATTCTGGGAAATAGAATATTACGTTTAGAAAGAGGAGAAAGAACTTTTTAAGGTTGAGCTTCGTTAGCGTACTTTCATTGAATTCGTGTGTTGCGTTGTTTGTGTCGAGTTCTTCTGCTGATAGAAATTTATTAATCCTCTTCAATGATACGCTTAACTGAAATTTCAAACAATTTTTGAAATTAAAGATAAAAACTTAATAGTAAAATGTTATACATTCCCAGGAATTATGAATTACGAATTAGGAATTATGAACAAATGAAATTAGAATTTTATTTTTTGAAAATCATCAAACTAAATCCAGAAAATCAGTATTTAGAAAAAAATTATACCTCGATCATATCGAGTACCATATTTGGAATTCCAAAAAACGGTCCCCTCATGATATTGAAATAACTCAAGGAAACAAAAGCTGTTGTGCTGTCCAGAACGTTATTTTCATCACTCATAATAAAGGTTGCAAATGACGCCAAAGACACCTATAAAATATTTGATAAAAAATTTCATCCTCAATCAATTGACAGTTCAAAGGAGACTCACAAAAAATGGCGTGCAGAATGCTATGAACTTGACCCCTGAATGAAGGTACGTTCCAGCTCCCAAAACTTCGACCTCCTCATTTCGTATTTTCATAATCTGTCTTTCGAAAGAAGCTTCCCATCCATAAAATTTCAAAATCTTCATCGCCCCCACAACTTCATTTATCAGTTTCAGCCTTTTGTCCTTGCATTTCATTTGCCGGATTTGCAATCTTCGGTTTTTTTCGACTAGATAAGCGTTGAAGATCATCATGACGATCATCACAGCGAGACCGGATAAAGTCGCGTAACCTCCGAGAATTCCGTGCAAGAAGTAAAGGGACAGTCCGATTTTCAAAGGGCCGGAATAAATATTGTTCAAATATAAATTGTCTGCGAATCTTTGGCAATCGACTGTTATCAAGGTCACGATTTCGCCTAGGCTGAATTCTTTCCTGGCTGATGAGGAGAGTTTGAGTGATTTTTTGTAAATCGAGGCTATGAGGGCTGTGCGAAATCTGAGACCAGTGAGGAAAATTCTGTAGTAGTGCTGGGTAACGAGAACAGTTTGCGTTACAGAAACGAGCAGAAGTGAGAAGGCGTAGAAGAGGCCTTTTGATATTGGCTCGTCGCTAGATGTGAAATTGATGAGGGACCTAAAGACAGTCGTTGTGAAACCTCAAATTTGATTATTGATCATTGCAGATGCATGTATATGCACAAAAACTATAATTCCTTCTACATTGAAAATCCCTGTTTAGATAGCACAGTTGATATCTTTGCACATTCAATGCTGCATCATGATTGACCGAAATTGCAGCTCGATTCGTCAATGATGCCTCGGCAAAATCCAACATACATCATAAGTGTGATTTGTCATGTTGCAAACATTGTAGCACCATTGACGAATTTGATTGAAAACCACAAGACGAACGTTAAAACAGCATCATTGCACATTCATTTCGACATCATTGAGTAAGAGACTCCTTGCCAATTTTTCAAAAGTTAAAGAAAATGATGAATAAAAAAAGTTGTATGAATGAAAATTGAATTAAAAAATAAATAAATAAATAAATCATAAATATGAAAATAAATACAGTAGGACGCTGATCGAAGGGACGCTGATCGAAGGGACTCCAAATTTACCGTGAAGCCTTCGGCGGCAATGCGATTTCAAATTTCAAGTCGTGAAGAATTTCCAAACGCCTGGAAAATCATTAACTCATTGTCCGTGTTTTTGGGCCCTATTGAAACGAGCTCTTTTCTACCTAATGGTCTTTCGCCGCAGGTGGTTCCTGTTCCGATCGAACCCGAGTCAAAAAATCGGGTTCTGAAATATAATCTGAACCCTCTGACACACTCTGAAATACCATCTGAACCATCTGACCCACTCTGACTTTAGGCCTGAACCATCTGACAAATAGAATTTTTATTTCAGACCGTATGAATGCAGGATCTGACTCGAAAATACCCGAAAAATATCGTCAGACCCTCTTACAAGA
>JAPYZL010078225.1:0-11116 GCA_030522825.1 Platygaster orseoliae
GCCCCAAACGTATGACACTTTTAAATAAATATAATTTTTTGACAGTTACCAAATTATATTTGATCAAAAGTGTTATACGTTTGAGGCAAATATATATCTGTTTCGCCATATCCGAAAATACATATGTTAATAGTTAATATTTCTTCTCTCAGTGAATGTCATTCTGTAGGGAAATTTGAAAATTTGTCAGACATTAGAAAATTTCAGAGATCACAAAAATTTCAATATTGTGAAAATTTACTTTTTTTTATGAATATCATTCATAATCTTCAATGATTACTGAAATTCAGAAATTTCGTCACAATTAGAACATTTTACAAATTGATAGGACTTTCGAAAAATTCATAAATTTTATCAATAATTGGAAAATTTTTTTTTTATGGAAATTTGAGGCGTTCTAAAAATTTACAACAAAAAATAGCCAAAACAGTTTAATAATAAACAAATTTAAATTTATAAATTGAGGAAATAAAAATGTTTCGACTTTTTCAGCCAGTTTATTTCGAAAATTTCAGTTATTCCGAACATTCCGTCAAAATTCGAAAAATGTCGAAAATTTCGGAAATGTTGACCGTTTTCTATATAGAACTCAAAATAGAAATTTTGGATGCTGTAGAATTTTTTAATCTAAGTTAAATTATCACGTGGAGCTAGAAAGAACTTCTAGTAATATATCATAAAATTTCAATTAATAATTACCATTGTCATTTAAGAAATTACTTATTCTACTATCAAACTTGTTCATAGCAATAATTTATTATGTCGCTACATATACCAACAAAATAATCATAATAATCCTCACATCATTTATGCAAACATTGATATCTGCTAAATTTTAGTTTCCTGGAGCTTAAAACAAACTTTTGTAATATTTTTAAAATTCGTACTGTTTTTTTCTTCTTGAAGATAAAAGTTCCAACAAATAATAACACGATGCAATGTAATGAAGCAAATAGTTTATTATTTTTTTCTCGTGGTCATAAAATATATTCATATAACAATCAACGCTAGAAAATTTGGTTGAGAATAAGGCTCGTTCAACTTAGGTAACAGATAAAAGTGTGTGGTGTTTCGAATACTCGTCTGGCATATTCGCTGCCGACCTTTAATAACATCGAAAACATACATATATTCCATAAATTCAACTCAAAATTCAAGAGTCAACAATCGTAATGTAAAATAAATGCACAATCGCGTTGACGAGTATGATAAATATCGATCTACGTGTCGAGTTCTGGCAGACATCTCAAATACACTCAATAAGTATCCATAGTAGCACCATTTTATATTTATATAACATTTCGATCCAAACAACTCAGAAAATTATTTAAAAAGAAAATAACTTATAACTTGTCATAAGTATTATTCAGAAAATTAATTTTTCGAAATTTTTACATGAAACTTCTAAAAAAATCGGATGTAACGAAAATGTAACCTACAATTCCATTTTCCAATACTTTGCCCTACTGTAACGCAATAATTTTGTAAAAAATAAAAGTTTTGAATTTTTC
The DNA here is from genome assembly GCA_030522825.1 of Platygaster orseoliae. Classification (NCBI taxonomy): domain Eukaryota; kingdom Metazoa; phylum Arthropoda; class Insecta; order Hymenoptera; family Platygastridae; genus Platygaster; species Platygaster orseoliae. The sequence continues at coordinate 1,512 of JAPYZL010078225.1, forward strand.
TTAACGTATTTCCATTTGACAATACTCATCCAGTGTACAAGATACTCGACGACAATTATATAGTAATGATAATAATTTACTTTACGTACTAAAAGTTGTCTATTCAAGTCGTTTTTTCAAAACTTTGCATTGGAAACGACGCCCTAAGAGATAATAACAATCGACGAGAGAAAAAGAGAGACAGAGAGATCAGTGCACAAATGGAGAAGACGAAGAGAGCTGCGTCGCAAGCATTACCAAATTCGCGTATTCAAATGTACAAAGAAAATATTTTTTTAATAATTTTCTATGAATTTGTTAATTTTTAAACACGAAAATTGAATAAATTAATACAACAAAATATTATCATAAAATTACCTTCAGTTTTCTTAAATAAAAGGTTTGTGATGGAGCAACGAATTTTTTAAAATAACGCTTTCGTAATTCAGCGAAACATGTTGAAAATTCGATAGAACGTTTTAACTTCTAGCAAAACGTTTTGTAAGATAAGCCAAACATTTTGTATATTGAATCGACGAAATCATTTCACTGACCGCGAGCTCTGGGGCGTCTTTTCGCATTTAAATCTTTGTTACCTACTCGAGTCAATAACGCATCGTAGAGTAATGTTGAGTTATGTTATTTTTAAATATTTCTATTGCGATGACTGCTTGGGAGGAACTAGGACCCAACCTGTGGAAATTAAATTTCAAGTCAGAAACAATCATGTCAGAAAACACGTCTATGAAATATACTCTATTTCTCAAAAAAGTTAAAAATATAGAAAAAAAAATTTTTTTCTTTCAACATTTATGAATTTTGTATGTGAAACACGCCATTTAATATTGCTATAAATCAAATTGACCAATAAAATCAAAATAAGCTTAATTGCAGAAGAGCGAAGTTTTCCTTCTTTTTTCGGAGAAAAGACGTAAAAGGACATAAAATTATATCGAAATTATATAAATTTATATAAATAATTATTTTTATTTTATCAAAATACTAGAAAATTTTACTGATTTTACTATTACTGAAAGTAATAGAAATAAATGCAATATAAGAGATCTATGAATATTTTTTTTCTGGGAAATCTTATAAAATCCTTAACATCTAATAAACTTTGAATTTTGCAACGTCGAAGTCAAGAAATCTATTTGTTCTTTCATAAGAATAGTAAGAATATAAAAAAACTATGAAAAATTTCACAAAACTTTCGGAATATTAAAAAAATTAAGAATAGGAGCAATTCATAAAAAACTCTGAGTTCATGTGAAGATGATTTTCTGCAAAATTTATTAAAGGCCAAACATTTTCAAAAATTTGAATCTGAGAACATGGAATTCCAAAATTTTATACAAAATTCAATGAAAATAACGGAAATTCCCTTCAATTGCATAAATGCTAAAGAAACACAGAAAATACTGAGAGAGTGAGAGTAGTCGAAATCATTGTAATATTGTAAATTTAGAGTAACGCTTTTTTTTAAAAATCTATTGAACTTTTAATTCCAGAGAATGAAGTTCGAAAAAAGTGTATATCAACTGTAAACCCATTAAAGTTCTGAAAAATTGTACAAAACTTTATAAATAATATTCAAAATTATGAAAAATACTTCAAGTGCTCAAAATAAACGAAAAACTACGATAAAACAAAGATTGATTTTCTTAGCGCATTTCCAACGTTTTCCCAATTTTTTCAGCATATCTTTACAATTCAAAGAATTCCCTGTACTTTTATGGATTTTTTATAGATTATTAGATTTCGAAGCTGTATGACTCGGAGTTTTAAAAATTAAGACATTATAATGAAAAAATTTCACAAATATGCATTTTTTATAAATTACCCTTCTAACCGTATTACTTATAAATCTCATTAATAATCTTCATTGATTTCTAAGAATTTACGAATTTCGAAAATGTAAAAAATGACTGTAATTCTATCGGAAACATTTCTATAATTAAATAATTTTTGAATTTTAAAAACATCAAAAATATTACACGTTTTTGACAACTTGGAAAATTTTAGAACTGATAGAGATATTTTTTATCATTTATCAATTTTCTATTTGAAACACACCATTTAATATTGCCAAAAATCAAATTAGCCAATAAAATAAAAATAAACTTCATTGCAGAACAGCGACGTTTTGGCTTCTTTTTTCGGAAAAAAGATGTAAAAGGACATAAAGTTATACCAAAAATATATAAATTTATATTTATGATTATATAAAATCATAAATAAAATTTTGAAATTGATAAGAAATCTATATCAAAATGACAGAAAATTAAAAAAAAAATAAATTTAATTTGAATTTTTTTATTTAATTAATTCTTTTAACTAAATTAATTAATGTATTTACTCTTAAAATAATTAATCATATTTATTATAATAATTTAGTTATAATAATAAATAATAATTAATATAAATATTTAATTTTAATCATTTAATTTAATTAATTTAAATTAAAAAAATTTAAATTTTAAGAAATTTGAAACCTTACAGTTTTTGCATCTCTAAAATTTTGAAACTTCATACACGAAAATGTTAAAAATTTCCGACAACTTAGAGGATTTTAAAAATTTTATAAATTACAAAAATTTCCCTGAATCCTTATCAAGTTTTCAATTGTTTGGAATTTGAATTATCAAAAAATATAAAGTCATGAAAATTTTAACATTCTAAAAAAGTTTCAATGATTTTCGCAAATTCAAAAATTTTAAAGTAACTAAATATTTTTAATTTTCAATCTGAAGTACATTGAACATGTCAGTAATTGTCAACGATTTGGAAATTTCGAAAGATTTTTAGAATAATTATATTTATGAAAATCTGAAAACTTTAAAAATTTGTGTATTTCTGAAATATTTAGATTTGATTTTTTTCGGTTACAAATTTTTAATAAATTTATCATTTTCTCTATTTTTTGGTTAATAATTTTTTTAATTTTTAATTACGATGTGAATTTAAAATCCGGAACAAAAACCCCGAAAATTCTTGAAATTATGAAATTTTTGAAAAAAAAAACTGAAATTTTTAGATTTTACGGCGACTTGCAACCTACTGTAATGCAAGAGAGACGCAAAGAACGGGAACCAGTTTAGAGAAAGAAAGACGAAAAGAAAAGGTCTTGCGAGTCATCTTGAGACTTCCAAATTTGATTTTTCGAGTTTTCAATGAATTTTCAATTTTTTTTTTTATTGACAATTGATAAATAACTGTTAATTTAGATTTTTTGAATTTTTAATTCGATGTATTTAAATAAAAATATAAAAAGTTTTTGCAACTTTAGAAATAATGGAATTTCAAGAAACCCTATAACTTTAAGTTCTTGGAGTTCTGCAATTTAAAAAGTCTAAAAACGAAAATCCTTATACAATTTTTAATTTGTTAAAACTTAAATTTTGAAAAAAAAAAGAAAATTCTGTGAAAATTCTAACTTAACCGAAAATTTTGAAAAATTTTTGCGAATCTAATACTTTTTTTGTTTCGGAGAATCGGATATCTTCAATTTCAAATCTGAAAAATATTCGATACATGTCAGTAATTTTTAACGATTTAAAATTTTTTAAAAATTTTTGTTAACTTAAAAATTTAAAGTGGCTTTTTGTAAACATTATTCTACTCGTTTTTATTATATTATATTTATTTATTTATTAAATTATTTATTTTATATTAAATAGTTCATCAAACTTATTTAAATTAATTGAACTATATTTAATGATTTTTTGACAATGGTGTTAACTGAATTCTTTCCAATCATGATTTTTATGAAATAAAATAATCTTTATTATCTTAAGTAGATTTTTGACGTTTTTTTTTTATTTCTTCGTTGAAATGTTTTTTGATATCATATTTTTTAATTATATAAAGATCCTGAGGAGGACCCAATTAAAAGTTAAATATTGATGAAGAAAATAAAGTAAAGATAGAAAAATGGTAATTAGTTCCAAGTGATCATTTCAAATTCTTTACAGCTTGAAAATGTTATGAAATTTCTTGGCAAATCTCGACCTGGTGTAGCATGGAAGCCAGTCGGAAGACTCGCATCCAGGCGAACATGCCCGTCGAGGGCCTCGGGCACCTCATGTTTGAGAGGTTACGGAACACGTGGTGCGTCGAGGCGACAGAGTTTTTGCGGTCCAGGGAATTGGCTCGCCTTGCCGGGCTCGGGTTCGCCGAACTCATGTCGCTCTCTGATTTCGCTTTTTGTTGCTGCTGCCTCTGCTGCGGGGAATATTTCATCCTGCAACCGACACCGCGTTTTTTAACAATTTTTCCACCACATTTTCCGATTTAGCGATGGTTCTATGTTTTCGGAAAAGCGGGGTCATTTCACGTCAGTTTGAAGTTGAAGAAAATTGAAACGATTGAGGCTCTGATAGAGTATTTTCTATTTCAGTCGATTTAAAGTATGAAATTGAGATAAAAAAATGAAAATTAAAAAATAAGTTAAACAATTAGTATTATTAGAAGCGCCAAAAAATTTTGAGTATTTTTATGAAAAACTAAATCAATCCGATAATTTTTAACGGAATAACAGCAGCTGAAAATTATTTCTCGTGCGGACACGTTATCCCCTCTCTCGCGCAGTGGGCGGGTCGAAACGCGAACGCCATTAAGACACTCAGTTTTGAAAACAACTTCAGATAAATCAAACAAACAAAAACTAGATATCAATCGAACTCTAGTGTTTGAAACATTCAAAAGTTATTTATTTCTTTTTATTGATAACTTTTACAGAAAAAAAAAAATTTTCAAACTGACGTAAAATAACCCGAGTACGCTACAATAGTATGAGATACTGCTTACAATTAGATAAAATGTATGTACACGCAAATGTACAGATGATGATTGTTGATACTCGAGATGTATGATATGAATCGTTCCGAGGGATCGAAGCAATTTTTCTTAAACTGCAAAAATATAATGATCATCATGACGAAAGCTATTATACCAGTTCAAAAAACATCCACACACACACATCTATGAGCTGATATTTTTATATACTTGTACATACACGTTTCTAAACAAAGTCTATTTACTTAGATCGTAGACTAACAAAAATTATCATATTCCAACATGTTTTTTTATCTACACAACAATTTTTTCTAGTCAAAAAACTTTCACAAGAAAAAAAAATTAGGAAAATCACGAATAAGGTCGTATATGTATAAAAACATTTTATTATGTATGAAATTTTAGTAACTTTTTTCCAGATACTTTCATATAAAATATAATATGAATTAAGAATTCATTATCCAAGATTATACGTATAGGCCCTCTTCCCATCTTTCTCCCTCTCAAGCGGTTTCTATTTTACACGTCTTTCTCGCACTTCAAGAAATTCCATGTTCTTGTACGGTGGGTTTCAAAATCATTAAAAGTTGAAAAAATTCAATTGCAGGTTTATAAAAACGGTTTTTTGAATCATGAACAACAATTTTTCAAATTTCGATATTTAAAAACAGGAAAAATCAAGAAAATTGGAGAATCAATTAATATAAAACATTTTACCCCGGAATAAAATTCCAAAAACAGTATCTCCGTTTTTTTGAATATTTTTTTTTATAATTATTGTACTTTATCATTTATAATATATATTTTTATAATTTTTGAATATTTGAAACTCAATGCAAGATAATAATTTTTTTCGAAAAACTGCTTTTTCATATTTTAAGGGTCCAGAACATTAAAGACACTTTTATTATATTTTCCAAGTATTTTTTATTCCCCCCCCCCCCTCGATTACACAATACTCGGACGGTTTTTACCATTTTTCAACGTTCAGACACAACGATGTGTAATAATCTACAAACGCACAGTAAATTCACGATATTGACGTCAAGGCTAGTTGTTATTTCTGTCGACCAATGCCAGAGTACACGGTCAGAAAGTGCACCTGCACACGTGCAAACATATTTTCCACTAGTTAAGTAAAAAACTTTTTTAATACTACCCAACCTATAAAATCTAATTCAAATTCAAATTTGCATAAATACTTGTTAGCAAGTGCGGAAATCAGTGAGATCCTCTGATTGGTCAAGAGGGCTTTGAACTTTCTCATCTGTGTATAAAAAATTTTTTAAGTTATTTTAGGTTTTTGGGGAGAACGTGAGTTTTTGAATATGTGTAATTGCGTTTTTTACAGGATTAGAGTTTGTATTGCAAAAAAAAAATTATTTTAGTATTGTAAGAGTTTTAATGTATGATTTTATAAAACTTTTTTACAACTTAAAAATGCGATATTTCTTTTTATATAGATAAATTTTATGATTTTATAAAATTGTGAAAATATTTTATTACAATAAAGTGTAGTAAGGAAAACTTAAGGAATGTTTATGAAATAGAAAAATGATAAGATTTTTCGGTTTTTTGACCAAGTTTCTGATTATATTTTGTTCCCTTTTTGCTATCACAGCTGATCCTCTAGACCTATTTTTTCGCACAAGCGACAGATAGATAACACTGCAGCGCCCACAATACGCGCGCGCATGTTCATTCGGCCGATTATAAAGAGCACAAACGCGCCCTAAATTCCTCTTTTGCCATTGTCTTTGCTCTAAAAAATTTTCTTTCAAAACTATGCAACTATTATTTTATATTCCTGCATGTTTTTATTCACTCTGGAAAACGACCTAAACTAAAACAGTTTCCACAAAACTTGTCGTAAATTTCATGCAAATTTTTTGGCAAACGTTTGCATGAATATTGACTTCTCGATAAGCGTTTAAAATCGAATATAGTTTTGGGATGTAATTTTTTGAGTATATTTTAATTTAAACAATTTTCAATAACAAATTTTTAGCGAATGACTGCGATTTTTTGTAATATGTAGTTTTAAAGTTGTATTTATTATTGGTATTACAATGTAATAAAATATAATTTAAGTATAATAAATAACCATTGCAGTTTTTCCAGATAAAAAATTCGAAAAAAAGTTGTTTGAAAAACGTGTTTTAGACATTTCGTCTGAATTTCGAAGAAAAATGAAAAAAACACCATAAATTTTTGGTATATAAAATAAATTTCAAAATTTTACTTGTACATACAATTAACAATCAGAAATAACGAAACGATAAAAAAAGAACAGAAAATCAATGGATCTTATAGAAATATTATTCAACAATGTTATTGAAATAATAATAAAGATGAATGAAAAACAAATTAAAATGGACACGAAAAAAAAAATTATAAATAAAATTCTTTACCGGAAAACTTTCAGCTTTTTATAAACAAAGAAAATTTAGTTTGGAAAAATTCATCGGAAAATTAAATTTCCGAAAAATGAAGACTCGGAAAATTCATTTATTTATAAAATCAAATGTCGTTCATAAAATAAGACAAATTAAATTATATTGAACAGTTTTTTGGATTTTCTTACTCGAAATTAATCACAAAACTCAAAATAAAAATACCAAGAAACCCCAACCCCTTTCTTCCGTAATAAAACAAGGCAAAAGACCCCATCGTCGTGTCCGCTCGGTCGCACAGGTGCTAGAACGTTAACATTATCGATCAGCAAGCTCTATACGCGAGCTGTTCACATTTTTTCTTTTTTTTTTTTTAATTTCTATTTTCCTAGGATGACGTCGTCACTGGCAAGGCAAACGCAAAAGTGACATCACGTTCCTCGCCACGTTCTGAGATCACAACTTTTTTATAACACGATCCCCGACTTTCGAAATAAAAAATGAAATCTCCCTCTATCAAAACAAAATCAAATAATTTTACCCATGAAATACAGGTCAAAAACATTCCGTAAACTTGCAAACTTTATTGATACATTTCACTTAATTTTCAGTATCACAAGATCCGGTCGAATTCAGCCGTTGCGAAAAAAAATGCTTGAAAAAAATAAAATCCGTGAAAATCACTGTACTGTGTCCTTGTCGAACACGAATGTAGAGTGCTATCAACCCTTCCTCAAAACTAGGCCGGATTCGATACTGTGATTTTCGGGGGTAAGAATCGAAAGCCTTCGAATTGGGTAAAGTGAAAAATGGCGGGAAAATGGAAATGACAGTGATATAAAAGTGGATTCGTGGGTAAAATATTCCGTGATCTCTCACCTCGTTCGAGTTTTGGTCTCGCGGATGAAACGGGGTATCTCCGCACTGTTCGAATGCGCTGCGCGTTGTTGATAGTATCGCGCTCGACCGCGGAAAGTGCGAGCACAAGGAGTGGGCCGCCAAGTGCATGCGCGATCGCGCCGCATCGACCCGCTGCGGAAAGGAATGAGAGAAACTTAATGTTCCAGTCAGGGTTGGTTCTATCCGGATCTCGCGCGATCCCGACTGTCAAAGGTCACTCTTTATTCGCGCTTATTTATCCGAAATTATACACTCGAACCTCGGAACTAGGCGATTCGAAAAATTATGAAGTAGTCCAAGAATGATTGTACAGGGTGTACCAAAAAAAAACAAAACAATATTTCCTTTTCGAGTCTAAATAGTAGTTTTCGGGTTAGTTTGCGAAAGCTTTCTGTTTTTTGGGATTTTGGTTGATGACAGTTAAATTGATTGATGGATGGGATTTTTGTGTTGGCTTCTTCAAAGGGATCTCAGTCATCAATGAATATAACTGTCACTAACCGGAATCCGAAAAAGTAATTTTCGTTTCGAAAACATCCCTTTCCTTGAAATTTTCGAATAATGTACATACATTATTCGAAAATTTCGAGGAAAGGAATGCTTTTGGAGCAAGAAACGAAGATGTAATGGCTCACTTTCGCGGAATTTTCAGAAAAAGTCCTTTATCACTTTTTACAAAACTCAAAATCGAAAGTTATTCAAGTTTGAAGTTTTAACAATTAATGCGCTTTTTCGACATTAGTTGAACATCTGTGTATACCGAATCTCTATCAATATTATAAATAACTGTCAAAAGTTACTGAGATAATTTGAAAAATTTTTCTCTTGATATCTGTAAATACTAGTAGTGCAAGGGTCGAATTTGGCGAAGACGAGGGTTCAGGCCCGAGGCGAAGCCTAGGGTTTGAATCGTCTTCGCAAAATGAGACACTTGCACTAAGTTGCATACAGTATTTTATGCAATTCTAGTCTCAAAGCCCGTCCAAATCTAAAACTTTGAGGTTAGAAGTGCGTAAAAGACAAAAACGTGATCATTTCGGTGAAATTTTGACTCGTTTCCGAATCACACGTTGATAAGCCGGAAATGAATCCATGGGGCAAAATGCGCAGTGCTTGTTTTTTGTATTGTTTCGCTGTATTTGGTCATGTTGCTATTTCCTTCACTTTTTTGTTGTTTACCACTTTTTTTTCGTCAAATTGTTTCTACACCCAGGGTCGTATCGAGGCCGGGGCAGCGCCCCGGGGTCCCCAAACATTTTCTTAAAAAACGTGATGAGGGTAATGAGCAAAAAAAAGTAGTGTGTCACTTTTGTACAGCAAAACTTGTAAAAAACCTCCTTTTTTAAAATCAAGTTTCAAAGTTTGAAGACCTTTTTTTTCAATTTTTGTAAAATAACGAACTTTTTCTGAATTAGTTTAATTTTTTTTTTAACGTTTGTTTCATCATGGTTTGCGTTTATGTTCGCAAAACAGAGCGGATTGATGGTGGAAAAGTATTCGAAACATGCAAGGCTGTCCGCGAGGGAATATCTGCGA